>NIVC01000070.1:325000-587500 GCA_002269645.1 Macrostomum lignano | reverse complement strand
GCAATTTTTGCACCTAGTCAGGTCAACAGAATGAGCTTCGTTGGATGCCGAAATTATCTTTTTTTGCAAAGATTGAACTAAGGCTTCAGCAGGCGCGAAACTGTAGCTTCAGGAGGCGCCAAACTGTAGCTTCAGGAGGCGCCAAACTGTAGCTTCAGCAGGCGCCGAATTAGGGCTTCAGAAGGCGCAAAACTGTAGCTTCAGGAAGCGCCAAACTGTAGCTTCAGGAGGCGCTAAACTGTAGCTTCAGGAGGCGCTAAGCTGTAGCTTCAGGAGGCGCCAAACTGTAGCTTCAGGAGGCGCTAAGCTGTAGCTTCAGGAGGCGCCAAACTGTAGCTTCAGTAGGCGCTAAACTGTAGCTTCAGGAGGCGTCAAACTGTAGCTTCAGGAGGCGCCAAACTGTAGCTTCAGTAGGCGCTAAACTGTAGCTTCAGGAGGCGCCAAACTGTAGCTTCAGGAGGCGCTAAACTGTAGCTTCAGGAGGCGCTAAGCTGTAGCTTCAGGAGGCGCCAAACTGTAGCTTCAGGAGGCGCTAAACTGTAGCTTCAGGAGGCGCCAAACTGTAGCTTCAGGAGGCGCTAAGCTGTAGCTTCAGGAGGCGCCAAACTGTAGCTTCAGGAGGCGCTAAACTGTAGCTTCAGGAGGCGCCAAACTGTAGCTTCAGGAGGCGCTAAGCTGTAGCTTCAGAAGGCGCTAAACTGTAGCTTCAGGAGGCGCCAAACTGTAGCTTCAGGAGGCGCTAAACTGTAGCTTCAGGAGGCGCTAAACTGTAGCTTCAGGAGGCGCCAAACTGTAGCTTCAGGAGGCGCTAAACTGTAGCTTCAGGAGGCGCTAAACTGAAGCTTCAGGAGGTGCTAAAATCTAGCTTCAGAAGGCGTCAAAGGTGTCACTTCGGCCCCTAAAGCGAGTTCAGTTTGTCGCGACCGTATTTTTTTTGAAGTTATAATTGGCGCCAAAAGTTTTACACGCAAAATGCGTTGTCAAATTTTTATTTGTATTTTTTGTACCAATAAAATTTCTAAACTAAGAGAGTTATAAAAATGTTATTATTTCCTAAATTATAAATATTTCTCATTGATTTGTCCTTGCTGCATTCGTCGCAATATGTCATACTTGTATACAACAGCCCATTGTCAAGTGTTATAATTTTTTTAATTGTACTTTCATGCCCAATACATTCCTTTGTTTAACCGAGCGCCATCTGATGTGCAAATTATTAAAACTACATAGCATATTTGTTTCTTTGAAATAACGCAGCCATTTTGATAATTAAATAGGTACATTTTATCGTCAAACATCGCACATCGATTACAATGTTAATACAATATTCTGTTTGCATATTGCCAACAGAATGCCATTTTGCATTCTAGCAAAACCCTCGCTTGAAAACCCGCTGGCTTGCAAGCAAATTTTGAATAAAACAAACTTTTAACTGTTCATTGATTGATTTGCTTTTTATTTTTATTTGTGCTTCTGCCTGAACTCAGAGGGTTTGTTGGTGTCCACCCGTCCTCAGAGGGTTTGTTGGTGTCTGCCTGTCCTTAGAGGGTTTGTTGGTGTCTGCCTGTCCTTAGAGGGTTTGTTGGTGTCTGCCTGTCCTCAGAGGGTTTGTTGGTGTCTGCCTGTCTGTCACCCTGTCCTCAGAGGGTTTGTTGGTGTCTGCCTGTCTGTCACCCTGTCCTCAGAGGGTTTGTTGGTGTCTGCCTGTCTGTCACCCTGTCCTCAGAGGGTTTGTTGGTGTCTGCCTGTCTGTCACCCTGTCCTCAGAGGGTTTGTTGGTGTCTGCCTGTCTGTCACCCTGTCCTCAGAGGGTTTGTTGGTGTCTGCCTGTCTGTCACCCTGTCCTCAGAGGGTTCGTTTGTGTCTGCCTGTCCTCAGAGGGTTTTCTGGTGTCTGCCTGTCCTCAGAGGGACGAGAGGGTTTGTTCGTGTCTGCCTGTCCTCAGAGGGTTTGTTGGTGTCTGCCTGTCCTCAGAAGACTTACTGGTGTTCACTTGTGCTCAGAGAATTTTTGCGCTTCTTTACTTTCTCGTCTCTCGGTGACACGTGCACTCTTGCCTCCAATCTGTTCCGAGCTAGCGTGTTCTACTGTAACACTGTCAATGCCTGGTAAATTTTCTAATTCCAGCCAAACAAGTAGAGGGCATGCAATGCACACCCTTTTTAACAGATCCGAACTCGGTAGTCCTTGTTTGTAACTATCGCAAAAAACACGTGTCTCGTGTCTTTTTTAGCTTGCCTAATTCTATTAATACGTAGATCCTCATGGACTGGAAAAAAAAGTGCAAAAAGGACGCCTGGCAAAGAATTTTTTTCTGATTAGCGTGCGTCTTGAAATTGGGTCGTATATCAGAACTTCGCAACTAACATTACTCGTATTTATCCTGATCTGATTCAACCGAAATGTCGCATTATTATTTTGTAGAGAACTACAATCTATCTAGAGATAATTATATCTTCAATTCGTTTTAATTGAGCGAAAAGTTTACGAAAACAATAAGTCTTACAAAGATTTTTTGCTGCGCCAGAACGGACCAACGCATGCGACACACGACATTCAATAACATGGTCTAACTTTTTGTTCCGCACCCTCTCAAACAAGAATCAAGTCGCCAGCCCTCCAGACCGTCGAGATATTCGACAATTCTGCCAGAAGGTCGAGTTTTTCCCATAAGCGCCAGTGCATTCAGTACACCCCTGTGCGCCAATTAGCACTGCGCCTCAGTGCAGCCTGGCCAGGTCTCCAAATTTCATCAGCACGTCGATCACATGTGTCTGCATCAGCTCTGACTTCATAGGCGTAGGAACGGGTGGGGGGGAGGGGGCAGGGCCCCCACTTTTTAAAATGGGGGGGGGCCAGTATTGGTATCTGGTCCCTCCACATTTTAAATGTAAAATGCAGACTTCTTGCTTATTTTTGGTTTTTGCTGCTTTGCATGAATGCATTTTGCTGCAGGGTGACAAAACATAGCGCCTGCGGCGCTAAAATGAGTGCCTGCGGCGCTAAAATGCGTGCCTGCGGCGCTAAAATGAGTGCCTGCGGCGCTAAAATGAGTGCTTGCGGCGCCAAAATGAGTGCCTGAGGCGCTGAAATGGTGCCTGCGGCGCTAAAATGAGTGCCTGCAAAGCCAAAATGCGTGCCTGCGGCGCTAAAATGAGTGCCTGCGGCGCTAAAATGAGTGCCTGCGGCGCTAAAATGAGTGCCTGCGGCGCCAAAATGAGTGCCTGCGGCGCTAAAATGCGTGCCTGCGGCGCTAAAATGAGTGCCTGCGGCGCTAAAATGAGTGCCTGCGGCGCTAAAATGAGTGCCTGCGGCGCTAAAATGAGTGCTTGCGGCGCTAAAATGAGTGCCTACAGCGCCAAAATGAGTGCCTGCGGCGCTAAAATGAGTGCTTGCGGCGCTAAAATGAGTGCCTACAGCGCCAAAATGAGTGCCTACAGCGCCAAAATGAGTGCCTGAGGCGCTGAAATGGTGCCTGCGGCGCTAAAATGAGTGCCTGCAAAGCCAAAATGAGTGCCTGCGGCGCCAAAATGAGTGCCTGCGAAGCCAAAATGAGAGCCTGCGAAGCCAAAATGAGTGCCTGAGGCGCTGAAATGGTGCCTGCGGCGCTAAAATGAGTGCCTGCAAAGCCAAAATGAGTGCCTGCGGCGCTAAAATGAGTGCCTGCGGCGCTAAAATGCGTGCCTGCGGCGCTCAAATGAGTGCCTGCGGCGCTAAAATGAGTGCCTGCGGCGCTAAAATGAGTGCTTGCGGCGCCAAAATGAGTGCCTGAGGCGCTGAAATGGTGCCTGCGGCGCTAAAATGAGTGCCTGCAAAGCCAAAATGAGTGCCTGAGGCGCCAAAATGAGTGCCTGCGAAGCCAAAATGAGAGCCTGCGAAGCCAAAATGCGTGCCTGCGGCGCCAAAATGAGTGCCTGCGGCGCTAAAATGAGTGCCTGCGGCGCTAAAATGAGTGCCTGCGGCGCCAAAATGAGTGCCTGCGGCGCTAAAATGCGTGCCTGCGGCGCTAAAATGAGTGCCTGCGGCGCTAAAATGAGTGCCTGCGGCGCCAAAATGAGTGCCTGCGGCGCTAAAATGAGTGCTTGCGGCGCTAAAATGAGTGCCTACAGCGCCAAAATGAGTGCCTACAGCGCCAAAATGAGTGCCTGCGTCGCTAAAATGAGTGCCTGCGTCGCTAAAATGAGTGCCTGCGGCGCTAAAATGAGTGCTTGCGGCGCCAAAATGAGTGCCTGCGGCGCTAAAATGAGTGCTTGCGGCGCTAAAATGAGTGCCTACAGCGCCAAAATGAGTGCCTACAGCGCCAAAATGAGTGCCTGCGGCGCTAAAATGAGTGCTTGCGGCGCTAAAATGAGTGCCTACAGCGCCAAAATGAGTGCCTACAGCGCCAAAATGAGTGCCTGAGGCGCTGAAATGGTGCCTGCGGCGCTAAAATGAGTGCCTGCAAAGCCAAAATGAGTGCCTGCGGCGCCAAAATGAGTGCCTGCGAAGCCAAAATGAGAGCCTGCGAAGCCAAAATGAGTGCCTGAGGCGCTGAAATGGTGCCTGCGGCGCTAAAATGAGTGCCTGCAAAGCCAAAATGAGTGCCTGCGGCGCTAAAATGAGTGCCTGCGGCGCTAAAATGCGTGCCTGCGGCGCTCAAATGAGTGCCTGCGGCGCTAAAATGAGTGCCTGCGGCGCTAAAATGAGTGCTTGCGGCGCCAAAATGAGTGCCTGAGGCGCTGAAATGGTGCCTGCGGCGCTAAAATGAGTGCCTGCAAAGCCAAAATGAGTGCCTGAGGCGCCAAAATGAGTGCCTGCGAAGCCAAAATGAGAGCCTGCGAAGCCAAAATTAATGCCTGCGGCGCCAAAATGAGTGCCTGCGAAGCCAAAATGAGTGCCTGAGGCGCTAAAATGAGTGCCTGCGGCGCCAAAATGAGTGCCTGCGAAGCCAAAATGAGTGCCTGAGGCGCTGAAATGGTGCCTGCGGCGCTAAAATGAGTGCCTGCGGCGCTAAAATGAGTGCCTGCGGCGCTAAAATGAGTGCCTGCGGCGCTAAAATGAGTGCCTGCGGCACCAAAATGAGTGCTTGCGGCGCCAAAATGAGTGCCTGCGGCGCTAAAATGAGTGCTTGCGGCGCTAAAATGAGTGCCTACAGCGCCAAAATGAGTGCCTACAGCGCCAAAATGAGTGCCTGCGTCGCTAAAATGAGTGCCTGCGGCGCTAAAATGAGTGCTTGCGGCGCCAAAATGAGTGCCTGCGGCGCTAAAATGAGTGCTTGCGGCGCTAAAATGAGTGCCTACAGCGCCAAAATGAGTGCCTACAGCGCCAAAATGAGTGCCTGCGGCGCTAAAATGAGTGCTTGCGGCGCTAAAATGAGTGCCTACAGCGCCAAAATGAGTGCCTACAGCGCCAAAATGAGTGCCTGAGGCGCTGAAATGGTGCCTGCGGCGCTAAAATGAGTGCCTGCAAAGCCAAAATGAGTGCCTGCGGCGCCAAAATGAGTGCCTGCGAAGCCAAAATGAGAGCCTGCGAAGCCAAAATGAGTGCCTGAGGCGCTGAAATGGTGCCTGCGGCGCTAAAATGAGTGCCTGCAAAGCCAAAATGAGTGCCTGCGGCGCTAAAATGAGTCATGCGGCGCCAAAATGAGTGCCTGCGAAGCCAAAATGAGTGCCTGAGGCGCTAAAATGAGTGCCTGCGGCGCCAAAATGAGTGCCTGCGAAGCCAAAATGAGTGCCTGAGGCGCTGAAATGGTGCCTGCGGCGCTAAAATGAGTGCCTGCGGCGCTAAAATGCGTGCCTGCGGCGCTAAAATGAGTGCTTGCGGCGCTAAAATGAGTGCCTGCGGCGCTAAAATGAGTGCCTGCGGCGCTAAAATGAGTCATGCGGCGCTAAAATGAGTGCCTGCGGCGCTAAAGTGAGTGCCTGCGGCGCCTAAATCCGCCACTGAACCTGGCCCCACACTTTTTGAAACGTTCCTACGCCTATGTCTGACTTCATCGGTCACTGGCCTTCACCTAGGCGGAGCTTCTGGACCTTTAACAGGTGGCACCAGGTGACCATGGACTGCACCCTGATGCGAATTTCTCTAGTTTCGCTTATCAAGCCTCGACAGTGGGCAAACCTCAACTGCTGGGCATCCTCAGCCAGTCTCTCAAGCATTCCGTCATCACCCCGACGCCGTCGGCACCTTCAATAGATTGCACCCGCGTTGCTCCGTTCCGGCGCAGCAAAAAAATAATTGTCAGGGGAGGGGATCCCCCACCTTGGTAGTTCAATGGGCGGAAAAATTGGTTATTCATGATTACTCATAGTCGGTGCTGCCCCCAAGAGAGAATTGAAATTATATTTTAAGGTATGGCGGGAATGGCGCCACCACCAAGCTGACTATTGAAGGCAATAAATCTTCCTAACTTTGCTAAGCCCGAAGCAAACGGCTTTCAAGTCTGGAGACAGCACAAGCTACAATGTATGCTGTATATCTTCTAAGGCAAACTTTGACAAATTAGACAATAGCTTTGATCGACCTTCTTTGACCAAGGTCCAAGAGGCTATATATGTGGATAATAATTTATGCGCTCCAACAATTGTGCTTGAATAGTTTGACTCGCATGTTAAAAGAATACGAATTCAGCTGATCAATTTTGACTTTTAGTTAACTCTCGTGAATTTTCTAGCCAATATTCAGTATCAAAATATACTACTTACATTATGTAGTAGTGACAAAGAAATAGGAAACTCTTAATCTGGGGTAATTGAAGCTGTGTGTGGCGACCCCCCCCCCCCCTGACCAGACCGTGGACTGAACAGCCGTACTACGCACCCTTCAGATGCTCCGCGCAATAACTGCGGCTGGGCTGTCGGTTGCACATTTGCCCATTAAGGCCGGTGATCGGCAGGTGTAATCAATATTATTCTTTTAGCATGACAAGCGACAGGATGGAGATGGGTCGGTATGAGCCACCGAGAGAGGAGTCCCTACCGGGCTTTCGGCAACAGAAAAAAACTTTGGCGGCCGTCAAGGTGGACGGGAAGACGCTGGAGCGGACGCAGAGATTGAAAAGCATGCAAAGGAATGCAATTTCTTTGGGTCTCAGGACTCTCAGGTGTGTCACTGCGCAGAGGCCATCTGATCCTATGGCTTTGTAGGTAGCGGGTGCTCTTGATGAGTTTGTGGACTTCATCCGTTGTGACGATGGGGTAACCGGAAGGAGCAAGATTTCGAAATTTTTGGCTGACCTGACGGTCACGAAGCGAAATTGGTGGTTTCGTCTCGTCCAGGAAGGTATTGAACGAGAGCGATGGCGTTAGCTGTCAGCAAGATTTTTTGGAAGGACGGTGAGCCCGCGGGGAGACAGTTTCCGAAGGTCGGAGGAAAAGGATGTCGCATGCGGCTCTTGGCTGCTAAGGGAAACCAAAGATCTTGCTCATAAGGTAGCACCGCGGTGTAGACGCGGTCGCAGTTTGTGCCGCACACACGAGCTTCTTCTTCTTCTTCTTCTTCTAATAGACGGGGGCCAGCGCCCCAGGCTCCGCAGGAACGAGAGCCCAAGTCCCGGAACCCGTAGGAGGCGCTCGGTATCGTTGCCGACCAGGGGCATGCGCCGAGCGTCTCCACGGGGGCAGCGGAACAAGCGTGTTCACTGTCATCAGTCTCCCCGCAATTCGGGCATTGAGGGGAGTCGGTCAAACCCAGGCGGAGTCTTCGGCGCAGAGCATCGACGCGCCAGCCTTGAGCTGGCACACCACAGTCTGCTCTAGCCAGTTTCTCGCACGGAAAGCCGGCCAGCGCGCTGGGAGGATGCTGCCTTCCAGGGCGCGCCGGTCGCGCCGAATGGCCGCCTTGGCAGGGCTGAAAGAGACCGGTGCGTCACTTTGAGACAGTCTTCTGGCCAATCCGGCAGCTCGGTCTGCCGCCTCATTGAGGGGGATGCTGCAGTGTGCCGGCACCCAAACCAACTGGATGGAAGCTGTGTTGAGGCTGATGTCGAGCAGCAGGTGCCAGCACCTGATTGTGTTCGCAGTTTCCTGGTCCAGTGGGCCTGCTTGAAGTGCCGTGAGCGAGGACAGGGATCGATCGTCCGTCGCCTGCTACTGGGCGAGACTTTCCGGCAAATGGCGTCGTGGATCATGAGGCTATCTGCAAGCTGGTTGGAGACGATTTCAAAACAATCCTCGGACTGTCTGATAACTGGATGCTCCGCTACTCGGACATGTCCCTTATCTCTACCAGCTATACTGTAGGTGATGTGGATCCAAATCTTCAGCTTTAAATCCTACACCACCAAATTATAAGCCTAAACAGGCGAGCGCGGGAGCCCAGGAAATAGAGCTCCTGCACGTCACGACCCCTCCCGAGGACGTGTACCCCATCAAGGGCAAAATCGCGAAGCTGAAGCAGCCCAAATCGATCAGGACCCGGTAACAGAAGGTCACGGCTATATGCCCGTGTGACAACTCGCATCAGCTTGTGGCATCTAAGCACAGAAAGAGGTGGGCTAACACGCCCCTGGCGGCAAATCCTGCGCGGTCCACAGCTGTCGTTCCCCGCCCGCGCCGCAGGCCTGCTAAAGGACTCAACAGGTATACAGACAGGACAGAGAATTCATGGAATCTCGAGGGGACTGCGCAGCAGACACCGCGGCACCACCGGATCTCTCTGCACGACATCGCAGCACTATAGCGCCCGTGGTCGCCAGCAAAATGGTGGGGCGTCGGCAACTGATCCAGCCTCGATCCAAACCTCATTAAAGTTTATAATATAAGGGGATTATTTGAACCCTGCATTTTCATCCTGCATTATCTTAAGACCAAGAGCTGCACTGCATTTCTGTAGAATAAAAAATTTCAGTGGTGCAATAGTAAAGATAAAAGTATTTTCATGGATTTCGTATCAAAGGACGCGATTTTTTTCTAAACCTTATTATCAAAGAAAAAAGTACAACATTTTTCTCCTAAATTAGAAAATTTGGCATTGTAATTTAGTTTTTGATTAATTAAATATTTCTTGAACATAGCTAAGAATTCTGCACATTTTGACACGCAATAAAATACGATTGTATCACAGAAGTTGCAAGTTGTTATACTGCCTTTTTTTCTTGGATAAGACTAATTCTAATTGACCACAACCTCAAGTGTATTAGTCACCTCGCCCTCGCCATCGCCTCACGGCACACGTTGCTGTTGCTATGTATTTCGTGGGCCTGGATCCTAATTCTTATGTCGTTAATAAAATTAGCAAGCTACACGTGTATGCCACGTAGTATAGTCTGTACATTACCTTAAATTTTACCTTAATAAGTGACTATAATAACTACTAGAACTAGGCATAGCCTGCATAGCAATGATAGCATAGGCCCATCTATTAGTATTATTAATTTATTTCTTAAGAGATTTAGTATATTTAGATTATTACTATAGTTAGTAGTAGGGCCTAAGGGCCTATATCTTGCAAAATGTAATTTATCTGCTTTTATTTTCTTCTGTAATACTAATAGGCCCTCTATTGGCTAGACCTAGGCTAGTTTTTGTCTAAACCATATTATCCATAGGGCATAGGCCTATATTCCTTTAGGCTAGTACTATTTAAAATCAAAGGCAAAATTTATTAATATTTAGCAATCATATTTGTTCTAGGCCCCCCACTTTGCTTGAAAGACTAAATAGGCCTATCCATACTATGTCTATAGGCCTAGCCTTTTGTATAGAAAGATTTCTGTTTATAATGAACTAAATAAAAGTTTTAGTTCAATATAAATAAAATATAGTAGGGATTACAAAACCCCTATTGCAGCGCATGGCTTAAGTACGCCAGACGCCTACACAACCTGCGCCATGCTGTGAAATGACTTACCTATGAAAGAAACCCTAAAGCAAAATTAACGCAGTTTTGGATAAACGGCAGGAGTAACTATGACTGTCTTATCAAGCCTAAATGCCTTGGCATCTAATTAGTACTACGCCCATATTCTATAGGGTGGCATTTTTGCAACTTACCCCTAGTCCACCACCAATGCTGTGCTGCGCAGGCTAATCCACGCTGGATGCCGTCCGCCAAAATGCCCATGCGCTGCAATCAGGTACAAAACTATTGCAATATTATATAAAAAATATAGCCTACACTCTAGATCATGTAGTATATGTCCAAAAATTGGGGCATATATGATACATTGGCCTTGCATGTCAAAAATTGGCATGCAGGACTCCTAAGAAAATAAAATAATATGCATACTGATACATGCACACCTGGCATGCACGATGCACTTCATAGAATCACATGAAAGAGTTAGGACTAGTGTTTACTCAAGTGGAAAATATTGTTTCAAAAAGTTTATTTTAAGTGTAAATTTCAAGCTTTTGTTTCTGGTTTTAAGCCTGTAACATAGCATTTAAACAAAGTTTTATGCTTATCAATTTTCCACTAAAGATAATATAGGCAAGAAATATAAAAAAGCAACCAAATTAAATTATCTTCTAAAAAGGAATTTTTGCATAATAAAAAAAGTCATTTATTTTTTATTGTTGCAATACTAATATAGATTTGAAAGTATAATTAGGGCATGCACTAAAAGTTTTTTTGGCATACATTTATAATTAGGCCCTATTAAATTTTTGTTAGGGCATGCATCAAACATGATTTGGACTTATAAAATATAATAATATTGAGCTTTAACCTTCTTTAGTAAACCTATTTTTAAGTTTAAACATTTTAATAAATTTAGTTTTATAAAGCCTATATAAGTAAAAATAGCAAACAAAACTATGCTTCTATTATAAATAGACTAATTAATTATATAAAATATCTTTGTATATAACTTTCATTGTTAAATATAGGGTTAAGGTTAGGGTTAGTAGGTTGATTGATTTTTTAAGATTTCAAGGCTTATAGTATAGGGGGGGGGGTTGCTAAGATGTCAAGGGAAGAAGTTGATATATTAAGACTTGTGGGGGGAATTGCTGACATGTCAAGGCTTATAAGAGACTGCTAAGGTATATTGCAAAGAGATGCTATAAGTAGTTTATTAAAAAACTTGTATTGTATTTTTTGGCTTTCCAATGCTAAATGTTTGAATGTTTGAACATTCCCAATGTTTGAAACAATTCAAACAAACTTAGGATGCTAATAAGAGCTTCAGCTATTAAGTTTCTCATGTTTGTAGTTTTAAAAAATGACTAAATTGTTAAATTGTAGTTAAATTGCTTGGTAGTAAAATTGGTGGCTATAAAATTGTGTCAGTTAAATATCTAGCAGTGAAAAAAGATGGCAATAAAATTTTGGTAGTCAAATTGTAGCAATCAATTGTCAGTCTCCTAGAAAAGAGGGATAGATTGGGTGGTAATTGCTAATATTGAGTATAGCCCTATTTATAATAACAATAAAACAAAATCATGGATGGTAGGAAACCCAAAATATACTAAAGGTAAAAGAGATATCCACATAGGGAAATAGTGACATTGACAACTACATGCCATGGTTATAGGGAGGGAGAAACATTACAGTATGTGGGGAATGTTTACATATGGGAAAGTGGAAGCTTTGCCTACCACAGAATATTTATTTCTAATGAAATTAAAAAAGCAAAATTTTTTTAATTAAATAAAAATCATGTATCATGGTTAAAAAGAAATCTAAACATACATGCAGAACTTTGGGATTCACCTAGCCATTTCTATTGGCAACACATACATATAAGTTGCTATTGGCTAAAAGCAGTCACGTGACTACTATTCTATCCAATAGTGATTTACGTTTGTGTGTATGTGTGTGTGTGTTGCCAATAGAAATGGCTAGGTGAATTCCTAGGCTGCACCGAAGCATGTGTATGAAATAATTAAAGTTTATTAAAAAAAACTGGCACCCTAGCATGCTATAGGCCTATGATATTATTTGACTTATTTAGAAGTAGATATTTTAAATGACATAAACTGTTATTTATTTTCTCCTTAAAAAACTTGGAAGATATAGCTGTTGACTATAAGGCAGAGTTTAATATATAATCCTTAAACATATTGATTGATTATATCTAAAAGTTCATATCCAAAAGTTAATGTTGATATACCAAAATACCAGTGTTTGCTACTAATCCATTAATAGGAATTTATCCTTTAGTAAGCATTAAGATTTTTCATTATCAATCATCAATAAGTGCTTAATTAATCTCTTTGTTTCTGATGTTGACCTTGCAAATGTATTAATTACTTTTTTATAAGCCTAATATTTATTTAATATTCTTATTTACAAAGTCTATTTAAAAAAGTGTGAAATTCCTACATATTATATGTTAACATCAACAGATAAATGCTTATTAATAATTATATTAAGTTACTTAACAAAAAAAAAGAGTTCAAACAAGGTTAGACAAGGTTAAATTAATGGCAAGGCAATGCTTTTGCCATTAATAAAGGTAAGATTTTCACCAATGATGCCCAACACTTCACAATACACACTGACAGAAACCTAAAACATAATATTTGACTATAGATATAGATAGATATAATTGTTAACTAATACTTATTAGAATTTAATCTAATCTATGATGATTAGTATACAAAACCTACCATTATTTTGTGTTTCATCATTCCATAGCAAGCAAAAGTGCAACACAGACAGCAGCTTGGCTTAGGCCAGACTCAGCAGGCTCTGTTTGGCCTGCCAGTGCTGCAACTGCAACATGAGCAACGCTTGGGCCGCTTGACTCGATTCAGCCAAACTGGCCGCGTACTCATGCTGCTGCTTACCTGCGGTGTGAATTTCCGGACAGAAGTTCGCCGCCTAATTAGCACAGTTGTGTCAGTTGGCAAACACCTGGCTGCATCGCCTGGGTCGCCTCCAGCCTGTCTGACCCCAGACTGCGCAGCCGAAGTGATGGCTAATTACTCGGCAATGAGTATTGGTCAGAAGGCCACGGTCAGGCAGTGCTTGCCCACTAAATCTGCAGTTCGAGCCATCGATCTCTGCAATTTGAGCATTGAGCACGCAGGACCGCACTCGTCTAATAGTTTCTTGCTGCGCTGTGTTCGAGTTGGCGTCTCTATGCGAATATTTGGTTGCTACGGGGTGCCTAAGGATCAATTGAAACTGTCCCACTTGAGATTTATTAGCGGCCAGAAGCGAACAAACACCGTGTCGCCTGAGGTGGCCTCGTCTGCTTTTGTTTGGTCAGTCAGGGCTAGCAGAGTCTTTGTGTTCAACGGGCTCAGCCAGTGCGGACCGGAGCGAGTCTTTGTTGATTCTGATGGCAGTAAGCTGAGGTGCACAGACTGGAGCATTTCTCATTTGAATTTCATGCTCAGAGCTGACTCGCAGTATGTGTAACAATAGTGCCTCATTGCGTGTTCTCTTACTTATTGTGAGTAGTATATCGTTGTCATTCTGTGCTGCTTGTGAACTTGTTAGATTTAGGAAAATACATTATTTATTAGTAATACTATTGCTTTTAGTGTGTCGTTTGTTAAATCTTTTACTTTTTATTATTTATATACTTAGCCACACCCATGAGGGCCAACCCCCAAATCTGAGGAGTCATCGGAATGGGCAGAGTTGCCGTCAGTGCTGGTTGTGGTTGTGTTTTATTATTAATATGTACCTGTGCTTTAGACAGGTACAGAAATTAACCTTCAAACAAAGTCCTTATATTACATTCGAGTTCATTTGTGTATTTGTACATTTATGCCTGAATTCTCCTTGTCTACCTATTTGTCCGTGGCTGTATGTGTCTGATTTTATGTCTGTGTGTCTGTCTGTGTGTGTCTGTCTGTCTGTCTGTCTGTCTGTCTGTCTGTCTGTCTGTCTGTCTGTCTGTCTGTCTGTCTGTCTGTCTGTCTGTGTGTGTGTGTGTGTGTGTGTGTGTGTCTGTCTGTCTGTCTGTCTGTCTTTGTGTCTGTCTGTCTGTCTGTCTGTCTGTCTGTCTGTCTGTCTGTGTGTGTCTGTCTGTCTGTCTGTCTGTCTGTCTTTGTGTCTGTCTCTCTGTCTGTCTGTCTGTCTGTCTGTCTCTGTGTCTGTCTGTCTGTCTGTTCTCTGTCTGTCTTTGAATGTCTAGATCTGTCTGTCTGTCTGTCTGTCTGTCTGTCTGTCTGTCTGTCTGCCTGTCAGTCTTAGTGCCTGTCTTTCTCTCTGTCTGTCTCTGTGTCTGTCTGCTTGTCTCTGTCTGTCTTCGTCCCTTCGAATGTCTGTCTGTCTATCCGTCTCTGCCCTACTTCCTGTCTGTCAAGTCGGTCTCTGTTAATTTATTTGTCTGTCCAGCTTTTTTGTTACAAATCATTAGTTGCCTAAATGTTCTTAAGACACTACTGTTAGTAGAGAAGCAGAGTATTCAAGATTCTATTCTATTCTCTACTGTTCTGTTCAGTTCTATTCAAGACTCGTGTTGTTTTGCTGGATCGCAGTGAGCTTTACTATCGTTACTATTAGTAACAATGCAAGTTTCGTCCCATGCCAGATCCGATAATTAGCAGCAGAGAAATTCGCCTTTCGCCGTCCTCAGTAGAGGCTTGTCAGCGTCAGGGTTTCTGGTTTTTATAAAGAAAAAAGCAAAAGAACTCCCAAGACTGGACATTAAAATTGTGTAAAAAGTGGCGAACTGCATTTAAACGAAGATCGAGCCAGCCAAGTAATAGACTCAACGAAATTGGCAACAAAATTGATCGGTTGGGTGAGTTCTGCAATGATTTTGGGTGTTTTGTGTGTTTATATTCTTTTTCTACTACTGTCAGTAGCCTGAGAGGTTTATGTTCGGTTTGCAAAAACATTTTTGAATTTTTTTAAGCTGGCTCGATTTTTATGTACAAGTAGTATACATGTATAATTTTACTAAAGTACCGGAAGGATTTTTATCTATCTATCTATCTATCTATCTATCTATCTATCTATCTATTATCTGTCTGTCTAACTATCTAGTTTAGTTTATATCTGTTTAGTGACATTCTGTCCGTTTATCCTACATTCTCTGTTAATTCAATCTGTATTAGCAATAATCGTATTAGCTTGTTTGCCTTTTTATGGGTCCAGTTGTTTTATGCTATTTCCAGTTACTAACAATCAACAGAGTGCTAATATCTGTACCTATGCTATCAGATGAAGCACGAACGCGGCCTTCATATCTAGTATTTATGAGCTTATCATTAGAGCCAGCGTGGGCGCAGGTCAAACTGGGGCAACCTCGTCTCTCCTCTCCTTATGACCAGTTTTTTTCTTTTTGCCGCATTTTGCTTCTTACCCTATGCAATTTCCTAGTCTACAGCCTGCCCTGCGGATATCTAAGGTGTAGTTTAGTATGGGATATTATTCCTATTTGTTGCCTCCCCCTACTGGATCAGCGGGGCTCGGATATCAGCCGTGCGCATTTCCTACACATCATCAGCCTTTTTAAGTCCTCGACCGTGCGCGCATGGTCGTATGGTTAGTACTGCCGATCTAGATATCCATTACCAACCAGTTCGTGTAGTTCTGCCTGTGCAGCGCTGCATGTGTAGGTTAAGGCATTTTCTGTTCGGCTTGGGACGATGTGACTCACGCCCTGCTTTTGGCATGCAAGAGAGAGAGTGAAAAAGTTCTTTTCTACTGATATGCGCGTGTTGGTGGGATCTGCTGGTTGTCTGATGGGGATTATTGTTTAGGAGGATTTCACTACACCCCCTGATAATCCGATTTCGACACTGCAAAATCCTCAGTTGCTGGGCTGCCCTACCGGATGCTCAGTTGCTGGTCCAGCCTCCCAGATCCTCAGTTGCTGGGCCAGCCTCCCAGATCCTCAGTTGCTGGGCCAGCCTCCCAGATCCTCAGTTGCTGGGCCAGCCTCCCACACCCTCAGTTGCTGGGCCAGCCTCCCACACCCTCAGTTGCTGGGCCAGCCTCCCACACCCTCAGTTGCTGGGCCAGCCTCCCAGATTCTCAGTTGCTGTGCCAGCCTCCCAGATCCTCAGTTTCTGGGCCAGCCTCCCAGATTCTCAGTTGCTGGGCCAGCCTCCCAGATTCTCAGTTGCTGGGCCAGCCTCCCAGAGTGTCAGTTGCTGGGCCAGCCTCCCAGACCCTCAGTTGCTGGGCCAGCCTCCCACACCCTCAGTTGCTGGGCCAGCCTCCCACACCCTCAGTTGCTGGGCCAGCCTCCCAGAGTGTCAGTTGCTGGGCCAGCCTCCCAGACCCTCAGTTGCTGGGCCAGCCTCCCACACCCTCAGTTGCTGGGCCAGCCTCCCAGATTCTCAGTTGCTGGGCCAGCCTCTCAGATCCTCAGTTGCTGTGCCAGCCTCCCAGATCCTCAGTTGCTGGGCCAGCCTCCCACACCCTCAGTTGCTGGGCCAGCCTCCCAGATTCTCAGTTGCTGGGCCAGCCTCCCAGATTCTCAGTTGCTGGGCCAGCCTCCCTGATTGTCAGTCCCTTCGTCTTGACTTGACTTACTTGACTTAGCTGCAGGGCTGTCCCGGAGGGGACACAGCGGGAAGGCGCGGGCGCCCATTCCGCTAGTCCCTGAACGGCCGACGCGTCGCTATGGACGGAGGGTTGGCGCCGCCCAGGGAGGTCCCCCAGTGTCGCCAGCAGCTATGGTGCTCTCTGGAAAGGAGAGTTCAGCCCTGCGGGTGGCCCGAAGGTAGCGCATGAGCTGATTAAAGTTTTCGGGTTTGCACGCTTCAGTAATAGATGTGTGTGGCCCGAGGTAAGTGAGTCTGGCCCGCGTGAAGGCGGGACAGATGCTGACGAAATGCTCAGCGGTTTCGTCACCTGAGTTGCAGAAACTACAGGTGGCGTTGGTGGCGTTGCCCTGCAGGTACTGGTGCCTGGAGAAGCAGCCGTGACCAGAGAGGGTCATGGTGGCAGCCCGGATGTCTCTGCGCGAGAGGCGCAAGAGGAGCTTCCGGAGCTGGTGAGAGGGCTGAGGGACAGCGCCTCTGGATTGCCTGCAGTTCGTGCGGTTCGCCCAAGTCGAGCGGTGCTGAGTCCTGATCCACGCTTTGATGCGCGAGTCGATGACACAGCCAGGAATCGGGACAAGAGGTTCGGGGCCGAGAGAGGAGCCGGAGGCACCAACTTTTACAAGGGTGTCAGCCAACTCATTTCCTCGGATCCCCACATGCCCCGGAACCCACTTAAGGGTAATTTTGTTGGTGGAGCCCAACACATTGAGGAGTTTGATACAGTCAAGGACTGTAGCAGAGTTGGTGCTGCAGCCACTGATGGCGTGCAAGGCAGCTTGGCTGTCCGAATGGAAAATGATGTTCTTACCAGTAACGCCAGTGGCGAGAAGCTCTGCAGTGCAGGAGCTGATGGCCAGAACTTCATTTTGGAAAACACTGGAGTTGACCCCAGTGTATTGAGCGTGGGTAGCGATGACCCTCCCGTTCAGAAAGATTCCAACACCAAAGCCGGTGTTGGCTGACTGCTTAGAACCGTCGGTGTAGCAATGAAGCTCACCAGGGTTCCAATGGTCATTGATGTTATCGCGCGAGTCGATAGCTACGGAGTAGCGCTGTCTCAGGTTGAGCGTTGAGGCAATGCCATCGGTGAAGACGCGATTGGCCTGACACTCGTTGAGAAAGTTGAGGCACAGATCGCTATGCGGGACAAGGTTCCGCTTAGCAGGTGCTCTCATGTAAATGAATTTGACGCCGGCATCAATTAGACGCCACGTCGTTCTAGCCGCCTCACCCCTGATGAAGAGGTCAAGAGGCGGAAGATTAAGAAAGGCCCCCATGCCAGCAAAGGGCGTGGACCTGGTGGCGTTGCAGATGAGCCTACACGCTCTGCCTTGGATCGTGTTGAGCAGGTCTGCATGGCTTTTGACCTGGGTAGCGCTAACCCAGACAACAGAGGCGTACGTAATGGCAGGTCTAACTACGGAAGTATAGATCCACCAAAGCCGCTTTGGGGATAGACCCCAAGAAGTGCCAAGTGCTCGTCGGAGCTGGGCCAGGATGGCTGAGGCACGCTTAGCTTTTGCTTTCACGTGGAAGGACCAGTTGAGCCGGTGGTCAAGTGTGACCCCGAGACATCTGGTCTGGTGCGCGAAGGCAATATCTCTGCCGTAGAGCTGCAGAGGACGTATGTTCCAGCGTAGTCTGCTGGTAAACATAATGGCAACGGTTTTGGGCTCAGAGAGTTCCAAACCATTGTCATTGGCCCAGGATTCTGCTTTGCGGATAAAGCTCTGCATCAGATCCCTGAGCGTGCTGGGAGACGGTCCTGCCACAATGGCCGTGACGTCATCAGCATACCCGACTTTGAAGACGGGGTCAGGTCGGGAGTCACTCAGAAGAGCGTCCATGACCAGGTTCCAGAGCGTCGGGGTGAGGACTCCGCCTTGGGGTCCACCCTTACAGACTCTGGTGGAGGCAGTTTGCCCAAGAAGTTGGGCAGTGACCGTACGGTTGGAGATCATGTACATGATCCACCGTATGAGGGTAGCATGAGCTTTGCGATTTTGAAGGGCCCTCTGAAACGCTTCAAAGATAACGTTGTCGAAGGCGCCAACAATGTCAAGAAAGAGAGCCAGGGCGTAACCGTCACCCAGTACCGCCCGTTCAATCTTTTCGACAATCGCATGCAGGGCGCTGTCAGTCGACCTCCCGGTACGGAAGGCGTGCTGATTATTGCTGAGGGGCATCGCTGTCAGCTCGCAGGAGAGCAGCCGCCAGAGAATAAGCCTCTCAGTGAGCTTAAGCATTGCTGACGTTAAGCTAATTGGCCGGAAGGCCTTGACGCTTTGGTAGTCACCCTTCCCAGGTTTGGGAATAAAGACTACTCGAGCTTCAGTCCAGCTTTTGGGAACGTATCCCAGCTGGATAGAGGCCCGCATAAGATTGCGGGTGAGTCTCAGGAACGAGGGTATCTTGGCTGCTTCACGAAGGAGAACAGGGTAGATACCATCAGGTCCAGGAGATTTGAAGGGTTTGAAGGTTCTGACCGCACGAGCGATTAGGTCTTCAGTGACAATGCCCGCCGCTAGGGTGGCTCCATCCATCGAATGGTTGGGCTCCGGTCTAGCAGTAGGTACCCTCGGGAAGAATGTGCTAAGCATATGCTGAAGCACTTCTTCAGGGTCTTTAGTAAGAGAGCCATCATCTTTTTTGATCATGGCTAATTTGGACATTTTGTCCATTGTAAGGGCCTTGACAAGCCTAGAAGTAGGTCTGTCTTGATCCAATTCATTGCAGAATTGGCGCCACTTACATTCCTTGGCCTTGCGCACTTCAGATTTGAAATTGCGGGAGGCTTGCCGGAAAAGCTCCATGTCCTCCGGGTTTCCGGTCTTCATGGCACGGCGATGAAGGCTTTTGGCCTTCCGCCTGAGTTTCCCCAGCTCCGGGTTCCACCACGGCGCCGAGGTCTTGCCTCTGTAGGCGCGAGCAGGACAAGCCGCTTCGTAGGCTGCAATAATGCAACCTGTCAGCGTCTCAGCCATATGATCCACATCCTCGCAGGTCTCAATCGGACGTAAGTCCGTGAGTTCCTGCAGGTGCAGATCAAGGGCAGCCTTGTAGGCCGCCCAATCAGTGTTGCGGATATTGCGTCTCCAAGTGATCGGAGACTGGGTTTTAGTGTCCGCGATATTAAAGGCGATAAAGCAGTGGTCAGACAGGGAGGGCTCCTCAGACCAGACTCTCCACTCCTTGACTCTGTCAAAGAGTCTTGGGGTAACGAGTGTGGCGTCGAGGACCTCGGTCCATCTGCCATTATTAAAGGTAGGAGTGCTGCCGCGGTTGCAGAGCATGAGGTTTGTGTTAGAGATGAGGGCCAGAAGCTCCTCTCCTCTAGTGTTGGTATCTTTGCTGCCCCAGTGCTTGTGGTGCGCGTTGAGGTCGCCCCCTAAGCACAGCTCAGCGTTCTGGGGCTCGCAGTACTGCGCAAGGCGCAGTAAACTCTCGGGAGCAGGGTCTCTGTCGCCTGGCATATAAACCGAGGCAACAAGACACGTACGCGGAGAGAAATGATTAGATTGGATGACGCAAAGGTCTCCATCAGAGAGATCAGTCCTCAGCCAAGCCTGGAGATGGCTAGCAGCGAGGATAGCCGCTCTAGGGCGGCTGTTCCCCGGGCCACACACATAAAAATCAGAGTAGCCAGAGGGAATGTTGGGCAACTTACCGTTGCGCATCCAGGGTTCCTGGATCAGGATGAGGCCTGGCCTGTACAGCTCAGCAATCTTCATCAGATTTACTGACGCAGATACGCAATGCTGTAAATTTATTTGCAGACAGAATGTCGCTCCTTTGGCAGCGTGGAGCTTAGTCATACTGTATTAAATGCAATATCTGGCTAGAGCCCAGGGCCATCAAGGAGACTTGGACAACAGATCGTCCTCGTCCCAGGCCGCAGGGGCTTGACTGGGAGATGGGAGTTGGTCGACGTCCATGGCCTCCTCACCCCCACCGGCCCCCCCAGCAGAGTCCTCAGGCTCCGATGACAGGATGGAGGAAGCTTCCTCACCTGCATCTTTACCTTCAGACCCCACCAAGGTGGCCGAGGAGAGCTCGGATTCCGAAGACCCGGCCTCGTCCTCAACTCCTTCTCCGACTGGCAGGTTTGGTTCCCGGGGCTTGGCCGGAGCCGTTACCGCGGTCGCCGAACTGCTGCTAGCAGAGGGGCGAGACGCAGCTCCGGCTTTGGGATCGGCTTGCGCCTTTCCTTGGGCCTTAGACTGCGCCCCGCTCTTGCCGGAGATGCCGGGGTTGGCAGTAGCCTTCCCTTTGGCAGACTTTCCTCGGCGCAACTTGAGCTTGAGGGCACCCAGCTGGAAAGAGGATCCATTAGGGTACCGACTCGCCCAAGTGCTGGAAAGGCCGAGGACAATTGAGTTGCCCGTCTCCCCCCTGCGGACTTTACGGTGATACACCAGTCCACTAGCAGGGAGGTCGGGGAGTCCCTTCGTCACCGCCACCCACATAAGCTCCGCACATTGCAGCAAAAGTTAAACACCGCAAAATTTACTCTGAAAACATATCCGAGCAGAGCGAGTTAAGTTTTTTTCTAAAAGGTAGTAACAATTTCTCGGCAGCTTTTTTGAACTCGTTAGTAGGCAACCATGTGTGCAGGTGCGCAATAATCCATTTTAATGCGTTTAGTTTCGGTTGAACACTTGTTGCCCGATTTATCTTTATCTGAGAAATCTTATTAGTTCTTAAATCTTGAAAATATTGAGGGTCTGGGAGGCTGGCCCAGCAACTGAGGATTCGGGCGGCTAGGCAGTAGTGGCCCAGTGTGAGCTTTCATTTGTATTTAAATTTTATATATAATTTAGTAGTTTAGTAATAATAGCGGATTAGATATGCCGCAAATACGCAAGCGTCGCAAGCTAGTATAGAAGCTGAGCAAGCAAAGCGAGAAAGTCGTGGATCCGTTGGTTTTCTATATGCGTCATGCAACTTTCGTTTCGTTTCTTAGAAATATGTTTTTTGGCCGCACTATGGTTTGAATGCGAAGCATCTTATTGTTTGCAAATAAATCAGTGCCAGTTTCAGGCAAGGCTCTTCTGTAAGCTTGGCTTGTTAATAGTGCTAACATGCATAGCTAGTTATCTGGTTTGAGCCAGCAAAAAAAGGCTTAACAGAATTGGAAGATATGAAGATGACTGGGCTAATTTACACAAGATTTTGTCCTCTTACTGGGCCTCAATGAAAGTTGACTGTCTCTGCTCTATATAGATAGAAAGTTAATAATGCAAAAGAGAAAATAAAGCAGAGGCCTGAAACATATTGCGTATATATCGTTTATACAGAGTGTGGCCGCCCCTTGCGTGTGGGCGTTCAGGGCTTGTATTAATTTCATTCCGTGCTACAACAGGCTCTGTCTTCTCGAAGCGCAGTCAGCTGTTTGACTGAATCTTTTGCCACTTCACTTCTGGGTTTTTTGTCTTCCATTTTCTCTCTAGTTGGCTAAACAATAAAACGGAGAGTTGGTAATTGAAATTGGAACGGAGAGGCAGCGAGGCAAACGAACTTGACTTGGCGTGAATACGTTTCTGCATGCATGAGTCATCGAGCACTGGAATAATGCTTCGGCTTGTTCAAGGAGATTTAGAAACTTGAGTCTGGAGTGTCAACTCCTCACTGACAGGACTAGTTAAAATATAGCTTTTTGCAGCCCATTTGGCCACAATTATAGTCCCTATGGATTGTAGACCATATGCTAGGCTGTTGAACGAATGCCATTGGCTTGTGATCGAAGCACTCGACAGAGGTGAACACCCAAAGGACATTGCAAGGCTGCTGAATGTAAAAGAAAAGATGCGGCATCCATCAGCGCGTTGAAACTCTGCCGGCAGAGATTGCCTGCGAAAGGGTGGCAATCGCCAAGGCAAGATGCTCGTGAGCCTCAGATCCAACTGCTAATCGATGCAGTTGAAACGAACCCTTTGTTGATATTGCAGAAAATGCAGCAGAAGTTGAAGGAACAATTCAAATTAGTTATCAGATTTCGACTATCAGCAGAGCGCTGGAAAAGCGACTGAAAATTGCTGGTAGAGACGCTGACATTCCAGCGGTGCGCAACAACCTGCAGACGGTTGAGAGAAGGCAAGAGTTTGTCCAATGACTCACGAGCATTTGGACCAAATCGATGCTTGTTGAACCAAATCAAATGCCGCTGTGCCAGCCTTGCTACCATAGACAAAAGCTCCGTTGCATTGGCAAACGTATCCTGGATTAAATTCAATGCGCGTAGGCCCAAATAGGCTGCCAAAAGCTATGCAAATATTTAATCGAAAATTGTCACACCTCTATTATGAGAACTATATTAGAATCTGACACACATTATTCACACCCATGAGGACTAACCCCAAAAGGCACAGAGACTGTACATGCCTGACGATTAGTAAGTCAGAGCCGCTGTGCACCCTGTGTGAGTGTGTGTATGGGTGCGTCTGAATTGCTTCAGTGCTGGTTGGTTGCTCACAGCGCTCCTGCGAATGCTAGTGTGCGGAGAATTTATTCAATTTTAAGCTTATTTAGGATTAATCTTGGGCCAGAATCCTGCTGTTAATTGGTAATCTTAGGCCTGACACCTGGATGCCAGATGCAATGTTTTTTGTCAAAGGTTAGGGCAAGCGATATGCAGTACTCCCAAACTTACGGTAGATTGCTCGTGTATGAAATTCCAAGTTCTGGTTTGACGACCTCCTTGGCTTGAATCCTCGTTATATTTTTTGCTAAGCCGGCTCGACCAATCGGCTCCCTCTCTGACCCTGCGTCTCTCCCCCCGTCCGGTGAAAGAATTCTTAGGGTTTTGTTGTTAAGGCTTGGGCGGATTGGTCCATCATCGGTCATTAAACTCCTTCCAGCACTGTTTTTAGTCTGCGCCCGTCTCTTCAACTTGTATTGGATTCTAAAGATTTTTCATGTTAAACACTGCAGTATGATCACTTCAACCTCGTTTAGTTATCAAAGCAGCAGAGAATGGCCATTGAAGCAGCAAGAGCTGCAGCAGCAGCAGCAACAGTTGAAGCAGCAAAATAAGAAACTTTCGCCGCAAATGCAGCTCGAATATTCTTATAATTCGTTGTTGCATTCTTCTAGAGCTGATCGTAAGACTTTCTGTCTGGCTATTAACATTCATAGATCATAAATCAGTTATGATAGAATAATGACCATTGCCATTAGCACTAAGTGTTGGGAGTGCACAGTGGGCTAAATATAGAATAATGTGTTATGCATGCAATACTCATTAGGCTTTTTCGGGTCACAAGGCCCCCACTAAATCAATAGCGAAATGCGATCCTGCCTAAAGGATCTTGCTTTTTTGGAAGTTGGGTCTGACCTTTCTTTTGATTGGGAAACTTTTCTATTTAGTTGAAATTTTGTTCCTGTAGGCTTGGTGCATGTTTTTTTCGGACTGTGCGCTTGTGTATTTGAGTTCCAGATTTTTATTCATTTGTCAGCTTCTGCAATGACCCCAGATCTTCATGTGTGGGTGTCAGCAATGACCCCAGTCCTTAAGTTGGGGTGTCAGCAATGACCCCAGATCCTCATTTGGGGTGTCAGCAATGACCCCAGTCCTTATGTTGGGGTGTCAGCAATGACCCAAGATCCTCATGTTGAGGTGTCAGCAATGACCCCAGTCCTTATGTTGGGGTGTCAGCAATGACCCAAGATCCTCATGTTGGGGTGTCAGCAATGACCCCAGTCCTTATGTTGGAGTGTCAGCAATGACTTTAGATCCTCATTTTGGGGTGTCAGCAATGACCCCAGTCCTTATGTTGGAGTGTCAGCAATGACTTTAGATCCTCATTTTGGGGTGTCAGCAATGACCCCAGTCCTTAAGTTGGGGTGTCAGCAATGACCCCAGATCCTCATTTGGGGTGTCAGCAATGACCCCAGTCCTTATGTTGGGGTGTCAGCAATGACCCAAGATCCTCATGTTGAGGTGTCAGCAATGACCCCAGTCCTTATGTTGGGGTGTCAGCAATGACTTTAGATCCTCATTTTGGGGTGTCAGCAATGACCCCAGTCCTTATGTTGGGGTGTCAGCAATGACTTTAGATCCTCATGTTGGGGTGTCAGCAATGACCCCAGTCCTTATGTTGGGGTGTCAGCAATGACCCCAGATCCTCATGTTGGGATGTCAGCCATGACCCCAGATCCTCATGTTGGAATGTCAACCATGACCCCAGATCCTCATGTTGGAATGTCAACCATGACCCCAGATCCTCATGTTGGGATGTCAGCCATGACCCCAGATCCTCATGTTGGGATGTCAGCCATGACCCCAGATCCTCATGTTGGGATGTCAGCCATGACCCCAGATCCTCATGTTGGGATGTCAGCCATGACCCAGATCCTCATGTTGGGATGTCAGCCATGACCCCAGATCCTCATGTTGGAATGTCAGCCATGACCCCAGATCCTCGTATTTTATGTCTATGCCACATACATACGTCTGACAATAGTTTTTAAGGTTTCATGATTCTTGTCACTTGATTTTTAATCGTTCTGTTTAGTAATTTTGTACCTATAATTAAAGTCAAATATTTAGCCTTCAGTGCCCAGCAGAAACCAGATTCTGTATGTAATTCTGTATGCCACAAAATTTGTCAGGCCTCTGCTTCTCCACAATTGACTGTCATCGCAGCGGCATGACCGGCTCCAGCAGTAGCACGGCGGCGGGTGGCGGCGGCAGCAGCGGCGGAGGTGGCGGAGGCAAAGCCATCTGCAGAGATCTGTACGAATTCTTGAAGGACGCTGAGTTGGATCATTATTATACATCAATGACGCATACTTTGAAGGTAAGAAAGAATTGGACAGTTTGAAGGTCAAGCATTTAATTGCTTCAATTTATGTTAATAATTTCGATACATATCGGCTATTTACTCTATATAGTTAGCAACGCTCTTCGGAATTTTACTTTATGCTCTGCAAACTTAATCTCGATACATATCGGTAAACTTGTAAAGTTGTCAATGTGCTAAGTTAACTTCAATTTCAATGATTTAGTCATCAGTGTAGCTAAACTGGATGTACTTTTCTGGTACTTGTGCTTGGTATTGTGCCTTACAAAGTTCATTTTCGATACATATCGGCAATAAAGAAACAAAAGTATTTATAAATAGTTCTAAAGTGTAATAAAAGTTATCTTCGCTACATATCGGCGATTGATCGAATGTAGATTTCAAAGTCAGCTCTACAAAGTTTATTTTCGATACAAACTTAATATTATCGGTGAGCTTAGTACTGTTAAACATTTTGCCAAATTTAACTAGGTGACCAGCGTCAATCAATTAAAATACGTCGAAGACGAAGACCTGGCCGACATCGGCCTCACAAAGCCGGAGATGCGTCGGCTAAGAAAGTTTTTCCTGCGCGAGTGCCCCCAGTCCGCTGTTGGCCGATTGCGCAAACGGCTGACTGCGCGCGGCGGCGGCGCCGGGCGCGGCGGAGGAGGCGAGGATGACTGCGGCGCATCCGGCGGCGGTGGAGCGGGAAGCGGCGGCGGAGTTGGCGCAGGCGGCCCGGACCTCCTGGTTGGCGCCCTGCGGCTGCCGCCCTCAACCAGCTATCTGATTCCTCCAGACCAGATCGAGCTCGGCAAGGTCCTTGGCGAGGGCGGGTTCGGCCGGGTCTATCAGGCCATTTGGAGTCCCGGTGGCGACAGGGGCCAGCGGATACAGGTGGCCGTGAAGGCCATGGACAAGGACCGCCTGTCGCCCGGCCAGGCTGCGGACTTTCTCAAGGAGGTCACCAACATGCACGGCATCGAGCACAGGAACATTGTACGGCTGTACGGCCTGGCCATTGGGGAGGACAAGTTCCAGATGGTCACTGAGCTCGCGCCTCTCAGGTGAGATGTTCGCCAGCCTCCCAGATCCTCAGTTTCTGGGCCAGCCTCCCAGATTCTCAGTTGCTGGGCCAGCCTCTCAGATCCTCAGTTGCTGGGCCAGCCTCCCAGACCCTCAGTTGTTGGGCCAGCCTCCCAGACCCTCAGTTGCTGGGCCAGCCTCCCAGACCCTCAGTTGCTGGGCCAGCCTCCCAGACCCTCAGTTGCTGGGCCAGCCTCCCAGACCCTCAGTTGCTGGGCCAGCCTCCCAGACCCTCAGTTGCTGGGCCAGCCTCTCAGATCCCCAGTTGCTGGGCCAGCCTCCCAGATCCTCAGTTTCTGGGCCAGCCTCCCAGATCCTCAGTTGCTGGGTCAGCTTCTCAGACCCTCAGTTGCTGGGCCAGCCTCTCAGACCCTCAGTTGCTGGGCCAGCCTCTCAGATCCTCAGTTGCTGGGCCAGCCTCTCAGATCCTCAGTTGCTGGGCCAGCCTCTCAGATCCTCAGTTGCTGGGCCAGCCTCTAAGATCCTCAGTTGCTGGGCCAGCCTCCCAGATCCTCAATTGCTGGGCCAGCCTCCCAGATCCTCAATTGCTGGGCCAGCCTCTCAGATCCTCAGTTGCTGGGCCAACCTCTCAGATCCTCAGTTGCTGGGCCAGCCTCTCAGATCCTCAGTTGCTGGGCCAGCCTCCCAGA
The DNA here is from genome assembly GCA_002269645.1 of Macrostomum lignano. Taxonomy (NCBI): domain Eukaryota; kingdom Metazoa; phylum Platyhelminthes; family Macrostomidae; genus Macrostomum; species Macrostomum lignano. The sequence goes on along the minus strand of NIVC01000070.1, from coordinate 560,599 downwards.
TCCTCAGTTGCTGGGCCAGCCTCCCAGATCCTCAATTGCTGGGTCAGCCTCTCAGATCCTCAGTTGCTGGGCCAGCCTCTCAGATCCTCAGTTGCTGGGCCAGCCTCCCAGATCCTCAGTTGCTGGGCCAGCCTCTCAGATCCTCAGTTGCTGGGCCAGCCTCTCAGATCCTCAGTTGCTGGGCCAGCCTCCCATAGTCTCAGTTGCTGGGCCAGCCTCCCAGATCCTCAATTGCTGGGCCAGCCTCTCAGATCCTCAGTTGCTGGGCCAACCTCTCAGATCCTCAGTTGCTGGGCCAGCCTCTCAGATCCTCAGTTGCTGGGCCAGCCTCTCAGATCCTCAGTTGCTGGGCCAGCCTCTCAGATCCTCAGTTGCTGGGCCAGCCTCTAAGATCCTCAGTTGCTGGGCCAGCCTCCCAGATCCTCAATTGCTGGGCCAGCCTCCCAGATCCTCAATTGCTGGGCCAGCCTCTCAGATCCTCAGTTGCTGGGCCAACCTCTCAGATCCTCAGTTGCTGGGCCAGCCTCTCAGATCCTCAGTTGCTGGGCCAGCCTCCCAGATCCTCAGTTGCTGGGCCAGCCTCCCAGATCCTCAATTGCTGGGTCAGCCTCTCAGATCCTCAGTTGCTGGGCCAGCCTCTCAGATCCTCAGTTGCTGGGCCAGCCTCCCAGATCCTCAGTTGCTGGGCCAGCCTCTCAGATCCTCAGTTGCTGGGCCAGCCTCTCAGATCCTCAGTTGCTGGGCCAGCCTCCCAGAGTTTCAGTTGCTTGGCCAGATGTAATCTTTTACATTCCTCATCAAAGTGTCCCTAGAGCTTGGATTTGAGCTGTTACAATAAAGAACAACTAAAGAGAATGCGCAGGCAATGAATTGCTTTCAGTTACGAAGCAATTCGCAGTGTTGCGATGCCGGCTCAGTATTGCCTTTATTTCGCAGTATCGCTAAGTGTTAAACTAATGGCAAAGTAGGAAAAGAAATCATGCAATTATATTAGAAGTGCACATTACCATATATGGTTTATACGGTTTCGTATTATTGAAACGGTTACACTATGGGTATGGCTGGTAAATTGCTTATGCATGTATAATGGCTACATTCAGTAATGCTTATTTTATGGCTGGATATGTTGCTTATTAGCAAGTATCCAACAGACTGACTTTTGAATTTTTTTATGGCACCCGGAGGTCTCTTGTTTGGTGGTCCAAATTACCACCAACACCCCAGTGTGCGACTGTGTGATCGATTGGCGTTGCAAATTATTTTATTCTTGACGAATAGGGTCTGGGTCCAGGTGCGCAATTAACTAATGCGCTTGACTTTTATGAGTCTTTAATTTGACTTTGCTGTTGGTGACGTTTTGCTTAGCGATTCATCTGCTGTAACACCCCTACGCCAGGGTGTTATTGATGGGTTAATCTGCTGTAACACATCTATATCCCAGGGTGTTATTGATCGGTTACTTTGCTGTAACACCCCTACATCCCAGAGTGTTATTGTTAGGTTAATCTACTGTAACACCCCTGTATCCCAGGGTGTTATTGATGGGTTAATCTGCTGTAACACCCCTATATCCCAGAGTGTTATTGTTGGGTTAATCTGCTGTAACACCCCTGTATCCCAGGGTGTTATTGTTAGGTTAATCTAATGTAACACCCCTGTATCTCAGGGTGTTATTGTTGGGTTAATCTGCTGTAACATCCCTGTATCCCAGGGTGTTATTGATGGGTTAATCTGCCGTAACACCCCTATAGCCCCAGGATGTTATTGATGGGTTAATCTGCTGTAACACCCCTATAGCCCCAGGGTGTTATTGTTGGGTTAATCTGCTGTAACACCCCTGTATCCGAGGGTGTTATTGATGCGTTAATCTGCTGTAACACCCCTATAGCCCCAGGATGTTATTGATGGGTTAATCTGCTGTAACACCTCTATATCCCAGGGTGTTATTGATCGGTTAATCTACTGTAACACCCCTGTATCCCAGGGTGTTATTAATGGGTTAATTTGCTGTAACACCCCTACATGAATATCCCAGAGTGTTATTGTTAGGTTAATCTACTGTAACACCTCTGATATGCCAGGGTTTTATCATCGGGTTTATCTGCTAATCCCGATTCCCCGTCGCCAGATCCCTACTCGAATGCGTCCGCGAGGCGGCCCTGCGCTGCAGTTTCCACGTTGGCGCGCTGTGCAGCTTCGCCCAGCAGATCGCCGAAGGCATGTCCTACTTGGAGAATCAGCGCCTCATCCATCGCGACTTGGCCGCGAGAAACATTTTGGTGTTCACCAAGGATCGAGTGAAGATCTCAGACTTCGGCATGAGCCGAGCGCTGCAGCTGGGCAAGGAGTATTATCAGACAAATTTCAATGTGAACCTGAAACTGCCAATAGCCTGGTGCGCACCTGAGAGTATTAATTACCTGAGATTCACCTCCGCGTCTGACGTGTGGGCCTACGCCGTCACCCTGTGGGAGATGTTCTCCTACGGCTTCCAGCCCTGGGCCGGCCTCACCGGGCAGCAGATTCTTGAGACCATTGACGAGCCTCAGCTTGGCCGGCTGGAGCGCCCGGACGCCTGTCCGACTGCTCACTACGCCCTGATGCTCAAGTGCTGGGATCACGATTCTAAACGGCGGCCGACCTTTGCTGAGATCGCCGCCCACCTGCCCAAGATCATCCCGGAGAAGCACGTGGCCCTGGAGTCGAGCCCCAGCCCGCCGGCAGTTCGCGAGCAGTTGCACTTCGCTGCTGGCGACACCCTGTTTGTGCTGGACAAGCGGATGGGCGGCGAGCCTTGGCGTGGCATCGGCCTGAGCGGCAACTCCGGCTTCTTCCAGCCGCATCTGACCCGGCCTGTGATGCACGAGCTGGAGGCTGCCGCCGCCGCTGCCGCTGCTGCCGCGTCGCCATCGAAGAAAGTGTCGAGACGAGGTGAGTTCAGTACTTTGAGTGAGGGGCAATCGCTTTGTTATCGCCTTTATAATCGCTCCATCATCTTTCTCAGCATCGCCTCGTATTCACCCTCACAATGTCCCTTTATAATCTCCCTCAGCTTCACCAATTATACTCACCCTCACAATGTCCCTTTATAATCTCCCTCAGCATCACCAATTATACTCACCCTCACAATGTCCCTTTATAATCTCCCTCAGCATCACCAATTATACTCATCCTCACAGTGTCCCTTTATAATCTCCCTTAGCTTCACCAATTATACTCACCCTCACAATGTCCCTTTATAATCTCCCTCAGCATCACCAATTATACTCATCCTCACAGTGTCCCTTTATAATCTCCCTTAGCTTCACCAATTATACTCACCCTCACAATGTCCCTTTATAATCTCCCTCAGCATCACCAATTATACTCATCCTCACAATGTCCCTTTATAATCTCCCTCAGCTTCACCAATTATACTCACCCTCACAATGTCCCTTTATAATCTCCCTCAGCTTCACCAATTATACTCATCCTCACAATGTCCCTTTATAATCTCCCTCAGCTTCACCAATTATACTCACCCTCACAAAGTCCCTTTATAATCTCCCTCAGCTTCACCAATTATACTCATCCCCACCTCATATTCACCCTAAAAGCCTTATAATAACCGCCTACTTATTGATTCTGAACTCTGTACTTCAAAACAAAGAAATGTTTTACTCCATCTGTAATTAGTTTTGTGCTGAGACGTGAGAATCTCAATGAGACCTATCTTTCTTTTCACTGATACAATTCATTTATTTGCCTTAAACTAGATTAGTTTTCCTATATTATTTTTTGCGATGCGCTTTTTTGCCTAATTTATTTACTACTGCTACTACTATGAATGAGTAATATATGCATTCTATTCTTTATGCTAGCAATTAGCCTTTTTAATTATTAATATTGCAGCGACTCTTGGCAGCTCCTATGCTAAGGAATTTAGCGCCAAAGTTAACTTAGTTAAAAGTGAGTATTTAATTATGTTTATAAATATTTTTAACTGGTTTAAAAACACAATTTATCATTATAATTGGTCACTAATTATGCTGTTTATTCTGCCTTAATTATGCGTTTTGTAGTGTTGTGTTTGGCTTAACTGTTTGATGTAATATTTAACAGTGTGTTCAGCTACTAACTATGCCTACTTAATTATCGAGTAAATCGTTTATCAGCGCTAATAATTGCAGTCTAAGCTGCTAAAGTATTGGTTATTTTTGCTTGGTTAACTAATCCTACTAACCTGCCCACTAACTACCCGCTTTTAGTAACGAAACTTTATATAATAGTTCTAAAAAGTAATTAGAGCAAAAAATAACTTACCACCTTTATTGCAGATAAAAAGCGCTTTTAGTCTGCTGACAGTAGGCCAATGAGAAAATTAAGCGGTTTTTGCACATTTTACCGTAAATTTTCTATTTTGTCTACTATAAGTAAGCTGGAAAGTTTTTTTTAAATTATTTTTTGTTTTCTCCACGCAGAAGCGGCCCAATCTTCCAAGCATCACCAGCAGCACCAGCCGCGCATCCGGCGGGACATGATCTCCGGCCCGCAGGACGATTTTCGTCACACCGGCCACGTCGGACACGACGGTTCCGTGTTCGGCGACGTGTCGTTTATGTCGGCTTCCGGATTGCCGCTCAGCCCGTCCGGGCCACCGCCGCCTAAACCGACGCCGCCGCCGCCGACAACAACGTCGATGATGATGATGCGTGCGTCGTCCCAGCCGCCAGCTACGAAGGCATTGAATTTGCAGACTGCTGCTACTAACAGTAGTAATAATAATTCGACTCCCAGCCCTAGCAACATGTCGCTAGGCAGCGTGACCTCGGTGAGCACAATGGACACCCTGCAGCACCAGCCCGGCTACTGCAAGCTCGGCTCCAGCCTCAGCCTGGGCGTGGACACCTGCACTCTGGCGTCCGAGGCTCTGGCCGAAGCGCTTGAAGAGGACGAGGAAGACGAGGAGGACGGCTATGAGAGATCCGCTGGGCCTGGCCGGCCATCTGGCGCGGCCGAGCTCGACCTGTTTGCCGATTTCAACTTTAGCGACTTCGGCGGAGGTTTCGGTGGCGACACGGCGAGTAGCGGCGGCGGCGGCGGCGGCGGCGGAAGCGGCAGCGGCGTCGGTGGCAGCGGCGACAGTTCAGGAGGGAGAGACTCTACCGATGGCCTAGGTAAATTTTGTCCTAGTAAATTTTAGGTATCGCCCTGACACATTCAAATATCGCCCTCACACATTCAAATATCGCCCTCACACATTCAAATATCGCCCTCACACATTCAAATATCGCCCTCACACATTCAAATATCGCCCTCACACATTCAAATATCGCCCTCACACATTCAAATATCGCCCTCACACATTCAAATATCGCCCTCACACATTCAAATATCGCCCTCACACATTTAAATATCGCCCTCACACATTTAAATATCGCCCTCACACATTCAAATATCGCCCTCACACATTCAAATATCGCCCTCACACATTCAAATATCGCCCTCACACATTCAAATATCGCCCTCACACATTCAAATATCACCCTCACACATTCAAATATCGCCCTGACACATTCAAATATTGCCCTCACACATTCGAGAATCGCCCTCACACATTCGAAAATCGCCCTCACACATTCAAGTATCGCCCTCACACATTCGAGAATCGCCCTCACACATTCGAGAATCGCCCTCACACATTCGAGAATCGCCCTCACACATTCGAGAATCGCCCTCACACATTCAAGTATCGCCCTCACACATTCGAGAATCGCCCTCACACATTCGAGAATCGCCCTCACACATTCGAGAATCGCCCTCACACATTCGAGAATCGCCCTCACACATTCGAGAATCGCCCTCACACATTCGAGAATCGCCCTCCCCACCCCAGGCCTCACGGGCGGCAGCTCCCTGATGGACGAGATCTTCAAATCCTGGTCCCTAAGCGGAGGCGACTCAGACAGCGGCAGCAACACTTTGACCCTCACCAGCTGTCGTCAGGCCGCTAGTTCCCATAGCAACGGTAACAATAATAATTCTACGTTAGGCGCCTCGGGCAGCGGCGGTTACCATGGCAACGATGATACGGACGATACAGATTCAATTAGTGCTGCTTTACTCAGCCTCAATCTGGGCAGCGGAAAGTCCTCTGTTGTCGGGGGCGCAGGCGGCGGCGGATGCGACGATGAGACGCCTACTGACGAGCGGGGACCAAGCTCGCTCCTGCAGTCAGCTGAGGGCATCAACAAGAGGAACGGCGGCAGCGGCAGCATCACCAGCAACAGCAGCAGCAGCGGTGAGCAGCATGCTCAGTTCCGGAATCTGCCTCATCATCATCAGCAGCAGCAGCAGCATCATCAGCTCACTGCCTCCGCTGCTCATCATCAGTCATTGAACCGGCCAGGCTCGGCCAATTCCAGCACCAACTCGACAGCTTCGAATGTCAGCTCCTTGAACGACTCGCCGTCGAGACAACAACAGCAGCAGCAGCAGCAGCAGCAGAAACGCAGCAACCAATCCTTGAACTCGCAGGGCAGCAGCGATAGCGGCTTGAGCAAAGCCAGGACCCTTCCAGGTGAAGCGACATCGGCGGCTGCTGCTGCCGCTCCAGCTTCCTCTGGAAGTCCCCGACGGTCGTCTAGGAGTTCGTTTCTCAGCTTTGCGTCTGGTCGCAGATCGAAGGCGGCTGCTGCTGCTGCGGCATCGGCTGACTCTGCCGCAGGCGCCGCTGGCATCTCCAAGCCGCTGCTGATCTCCGGCCCTATCGGTCTGCAGTCCTCGTCCAACTCCAGCATCAGCACCGTGGCCAGCGGTGTCGGCGGCGAGCCGCCAGCCGGTGTCGCTACAATCGGAGCCGCGACTGGGCACACCACGCTGAGAGCTCTGCGTGGCAACCAGGTGTTCAGGGCCCCGGCGCCTACAGGTGCGGTTTTGATCCCATTGTTAACTGATGACTGTCTCGGGAATGAGAGGGGTGAGATTCTGAGATTGACTGGGGAGATTCTGAGATTGACTTGTGAAACTATGAGATTTACTGATGAGATTCTGAGATTGAGTGGTGAAATTCTGAGATTGAGTGGTAAGATTCGGAGATTGAGTAGTAAGATTCGGAGATTGAGTGGTAAGATTCGGAGATTTACTAATGTGATTCTAAGATTAAGTAGTGAGATTCTAAGATTGATCGGTGAAATTCTGAGATTTACCGGTGAGATTCTGAGATTTACCGGTGAGATTCTGAGATTAAATGGTGAAACTATGAGATTTACTGATGAGATTCTTAGATTGACTAGTGAGCGTCTGAGATTGACTGGTGAGAGTCTTAAATTGACTGGTGAGATTCTTAGATGAACTGGTAGGAGTCTGAGATTGACTGGTAGGAGTCTGAGATTGACTGGTGAGATTCTGAAATTGACTGGTAGGAGTCTGAGATTGACTGGTGAGATTCTTAGATTGACTGGTGGAGTCTTAGATTGGCTGGTGAGATTCTGAGATTGACTGGTGAGATTCTGAAATTGACTGGTAGGAGTCTGAGATTGACTGGTGAGATTCTTAGATTGACTGGTGGAGTCTTAGATTGACTGGTGAGAGTCTGAGATTGACTGGTGAGATTCTTAGATTGTTATTCAAAGACAGAGATTCTCATTTTTAGAGGATGAAATTGAGATTTCAGCATCTTCCATTCCTGCAGGCACGGCAGCGGCCGGCAAGGCGTCATCCGCATCGGCCGCTCTGAAGTCGGTGAACTTTGGCGACGTGCGAACCGCCGGCAGCGTCTGCTCGCAGCGACTGTCCACCGCCTCCACGGCTTCCAATTCGTCGGAGACCACGGCTTCGGTTGCTACGACGCCTGCGGGATCGGCTGCCTGTGCTGCTGCTGGCGCGGCTGCTGACGGGGCCGACGACAGCTTCTGGGGCTCCGACTTCAATCTGGGCGATTTTGGATTGAGCGGCAGCGGCAAGACTGAGGAGTCTGGGGATGCCATTGACCGGCCGGGGAATTACAGGTGACAGCCTGCTGTACTGGCGTTGTTGTTGTTGTTCTTTCTGCTATTGTTGTTGCTGTTGTTGTTGCTGTTGTTTCTGTTGTTGTTATTGTTGTTGTTGTTGTTCTTTCTGCTATTGTTGTTGCTGTTGTTGTTGCTGTTGTTTCTGTTGTTGTTATTGTTGTTGTTGTTGTTCTTTCTGCTATTGTTGTTGCTGTTGTTGTTGCTGTTGTTTCTGTTGTTGTTGTTGTTGTTTTTGTTGTTGCTTCTGTTGTTGTTGTTGTCACTGTGTGTGTGTGTGTGTGTGTGTGTGTGTGTGTGTGTGTGTGTTGTTTGGAAAAGCCGTCCTTCAGGCTTGCTATCAGGGTGATCAGCCCTCAGGAAGCGTAGAGTCACCAACTCGTGCAAATTATTCGTGCCATTGAGGCCACACGTGATGCAGATCCAATCCCACTTCGCGCATTCAAACCAATGGTCCTTGTCGCTAGGCGCGCCACACCCAGTTCTGAGTTGGGCCAGGATGACGGCCTCCCTTCTGGTCGTGGCGGACCTGATGATCGGGTTGTTGTACACGGATTTCAGTCTCTGGTCGTGGCGGGCCTGATGATCGGGTGGTTGTACACGGATTTCAGTCTCTGGTCGTGGCGGGCCTGATGATCGGGTGGTTGTACACGGATTTCAGTCTCTGGTCGTGGCGGACCTGATGATCGGGTGGTTGTACACGGATTTCAGTCTCTGGTCGTGGCGGGCCTGATGATCGGGTGGTTGTACACGGATTTCAGTCTCTGGTCGTGGCGGGCCTGATGATCGGGTGGTTGTACACGGATTTCAGTCTCTGGTCGTGGCGGACCTGATGATCGGGTGGTTGTACACGGATTTCAGTCTCTGGTCGTGGCGGACCTGATGATCGGGTGGTTGTACACGGATTTCAGTCTCTGGTCGTGGCGGGCCTGATGATCGGGTGGTTGTACACGGATTTCAGTCTCTGGTCGTGGCGGACCTGATGATCGGGTGGTTGTACACGGATTTCAATCTCTGGTCGTGGCGGACCTGATGATCGGGTGGTTGTACACGGATTTCAGTCTCTGGTCGTGGCGGACCTGATGATCGGGTGGTTGTACACGGATTTCAATCTCTGGTCGTGGCGGACCTGATGATCGGGTGGTTGTACACGGATTTCAGTCTCTGGTCGTGGCGGGCCTGATGATCGGGTGGTTGTACACGGATTTCAGTCTCTGGTCGTGGCGGACCTGATGATCGGGTGGTTGTACACGGATTTCAGTCTCTGGTCGTGGCGGACCTGATGATCGGGTGGTTGTACACGGATTTCAATCTCTGGTCGTGGCGGGCCTGATGATCGGGTGGTTGTACACGGATTTCAGTCTCTGGTCGTGGCGGGCCTGATGATCGGGTGGTTGTACACGGATTTCAGTCTCTGGTCGTGGCGGACCTGATGATCGGGTGGTTGTACACGGATTTCAGTCTCTGGTCGTGGCGGACCTGATGATCGGGTGGTTGTACACGGATTTCAGTCTCTGGTCGTGGCGGACCTGATGATCGGGTGGTTGTACACGGATTTCAGTCTCTGGTCGTGGCGGGCCTGATGATCGGGTGGTTGTACACGGATTTCAGTCTCTGGTCGTGGCGGACCTAATGATCGGGTGGTTGTACACGGATTTCAGTCTCTGGTCGTGGCGGGCCTGATGATCGGGTGGTTGTACACGGATTTCAGTCTCTGGTCGTGGCGGGCCTGATGATCGGGTGGTTGTACACGGATTTCAGTCTCTGGTCGTGGCGGACCTGATGATCGGGTGGTTGTACACGGATTTCAGTCTCTGGTCGTGGCGGACCTGATGATCGGGTGGTTGTACACGGATTTCAGTCTCTGGTCGTGGCGGGCCTGATGATCGGGTGGTTGTACACGGATTTCAGTCTCTGGTCGTGGCGGACCTGATGATCGGGTGGTTGTACACGGATTTCAATCTCTGGTCGTGGCGGACCTGATGATCGGGTGGTTGTACACGGATTTCAGTCTCTGGTCGTGGCGGACCTGATGATCGGGTGGTTGTACACGGATTTCAATCTCTGGTCGTGGCGGACCTGATGATCGGGTGGTTGTACACGGATTTCAGTCTCTGGTCGTGGCGGGCCTGATGATCGGGTGGTTGTACACGGATTTCAGTCTCTGGTCGTGGCGGGCCTGATGATCGGGTGGTTGTACACGGATTTCAGTCTCTGGTCGTGGCGGACCTGATGATCGGGTTGTTGTACACGGATTTCAATCTCTGGTCGTGGCGGACCTGATGATCGGGTGGTTGTACACGGATTTCAGTCTCTGGTCGTGGCGGACCTGATGATCGGGTGGTTGTACACGGATTTCAATCTCTGGTCGTGGCGGACCTGATGATCGGGTGGTTGTACACGGATTTCAATCTCTGGTCGTGGCGGACCTGATGATCGGGTTGTTGTACACGGATTTCAGTCTCTGGTCGTGGCGGACCTGATGATCGGGTGGTTGTACACGGATTTCAGTCTCTGGTCGTTAGTAGTGAGGGTCTCTTTTTCGCGTAGAAATCTCTTCATGGCTTCGAAGTCCAGGTTGATAGCGCTTTGGTCCAATCTCGTCGCTTCTTTAGCCATCTGGTCGGCCCTCTCATTTCCTTCAATACCAATGTGGCCTGGGATCCACTGTAAAACGATGTGGCAGTATCTGCTCGCTTCTCTCAGGCGTGTGATCAGTTGGTAGTGGCAATTGCTTCTGGTGGGCGTTTCGTTCTTAAGTCTGAGGATTAAAGCTTTGCTGTCAGTCAGGATAGTGGCAGATTTTGGGGTGTGTTCTTCTATCACGTCCATTGCTAGGTGCAAAGCTTTTCTTTCAGCCACGAGCGAGCTGCATAGCGCTCCGGTAAATTCGTTGCTGTAAGCTATGCACGCTGCAACGCCGTTTCTACCTTCACATCTGACCGAGCAATCAGTGTAGATTTTAAGTTCGGCGTTGACGTTGTTCGGTGTTGTTGTTTGTTTTTGGCGTTGACGGCCTCCTCAATGGTCTTCCTCGCGGCCTCGGTGGGGTCTGTGTCTCCCTTTTTTGTCCTCCTGGGAGCTCATGGCAGATCTTGATTCCGTCCGCCTGAAGTCTTTTCCACGGTGGGGTGTCTTTTAGTTGCAAACTCTTCTATTAGTGCGTTGCAGATCATGAGGCAGAGTTCTCTAGTTTGGTCTCTCCATCCTCTGTTGGCTTTGAGTCTGCGGTTTCCATGCTGCTCCCACATTTTTCTTCTAGGGTTCCAGGCTGGGTCTCTAGCCGCTTTTTCCCACTCCATCATGCTCTTGATTCTAGCAGAGCTGGTGATAGGTAAGATTCCCGTTTCCAGGGAAACGGCATCGATCGGGGTGGACTTCATCAGGCCCGCAGTACTTCTGAGACACTCTCTGTGGGCTCGTTCTAACTTGTTGAGGTTGGACTTTGCTATCCAAGGTAGCCAGGCTGCTCCGCAGTACTATACACAGCTTGGTGTTGCTGTTGTTTCTGTTGTTTTGCTGTTGTCGTTTCTGTTGTTGCTGTTGTTCTGTTGTTGTTGTTGTTGTTGTTTCTGTTGTTATTGTTGTTGTTTGTTGTTTCTGCTGTTGTTGCTGTTGTTGTTTCTGTTGTTGTTTCTGTTGTTGTTGTTGCTGTTGTTACTGTTGTTGTTGCTGCTGTTGTTGTTTGTTGTTTCTGTTGTTGTTTCTGTTGTTGCTGTTGTTACTGTTGTTGTTGCTGCTGTTGTTGTTTCTGTTGTTGTTGTTGTTGATGACGGCCCAGCTGGGTCACCTGGTCATTGGGCCTACGGGAACGATCTGACTGCAACAAGGCACAGCCAGCCATCATTGTCCCGCTCACCATAGGACAGGGGCCTTGCACCACCGCGTCGCCGCGTGAGTGTGCAGAGGGCATGTCGGCGAGCTTGCCACCAGGTCCACCAGGGTCAACCCCAGCAGAGGGGCCGTTATTCCAGCTTTCGTGTCCGTGGCCAGCGGACCTTCCACCCCACGCCTGACAGTCCAGCACTGGCGGCCAGCCCCGATGGGGTCTAGCCAGTGTCTGGAGCTGCTCGGAGGCCTGCTGGATGTGAGGCTGTTGTTTCTGTTGTTGTTGCTGTTGTTTCTGTTGTTGTTGTTGTTACTGCTGGCCAGGCGCTGAGAGGACTAGAAGCTCCGCCATCTTCAGCGCCGCTGCCTTTGTCGGGTCAGTCGAGAGGATTGATGCCGGATGCGAATGTTACGGAGGGCAGGGCAGCGCACGGCCGGTGCTCCTGGGTGTCCAGTTGCAAGTCGGGTAGTTGCTGGGGTCAATTAGATGGCGATAGGCCCTCAGGTGCGAAGTGCCTGGCGCGATCAGAATTGTCCTTAACGTCGAGCGTGAGAAAAGAGAAATGGCTGTTTAAGGACACTCTGACTGCTTGGAGTAATGTTTGACGCTGTGAGGTGAACCCAAGACATGCCAAGTCGTGTCAGTTGTGTTGACTAACTTGACTTCAAGTAGTATGAAAAGGTTTTATTTTGATTTATGCAGTTCTTATTTAGCATTTTAGTAACCATGGCATTTAGTACTAACATTGCCTAATCCTTGCCCACTTGTTTGCAGCAATGTGCCCTCCAACTCCCGGAGCTCCCATCTCTACGCTTCATCTTCCCACCGTCGCTATATCATGAACGAGGTTAGTAGAATTCTTACTGTCATTAGTAGTTTTTTTACATTTTTAATAATCATATTTTGACACATTTTAACATATTTTCAATCAATAACTTTCAGGACGACGATGATGACGAAATAATGAACATGTGATTCTGCTGATGCTCTGATCTTCAAATTCTGCCGCCTGGCTAAGGATTTACAATTTGTACAATTTTAGCTAAATAGAATGAAATGCAGTTCTCGCTTTGATGCTTGTTTTGTACGTGTTTTAAATAAGTAAAATCGTAAGAGATATGAAAAAAGTACAATAGTGACTTTAATGTCGCTCTCTGCTGCATTGGTTTTGTTTTGTTTTAAGTCACATAAGCTATTAGCTTTTTAAGCTATTACACAGAGAAGTAATAGCAAAAGTCGAATTCTGTTTTTTTCTCTAGTACATGCCGTACTTAACATCGTAAAATGATAATGCAATGTTTCAGTATCCCGCTTAGCTTAATTGTTGTTGTTGCCTCATATTTATCGCTTTTATCGTACAAAACATTTCGAAAATAAATGATAGCATAATTAGTTAATATGCGTTTCACTTTTTAGGTTTTCTTGCTTAATTTTCTTTTTAAAACAAGGTTGGGCGCCTTTTAATCTGCGAGCCTAACTCAACGCAACTACTTTGGATCTTGAAACCGGCAACTTTCAAGTCTCAGCAGATTCGAAAATCGATAATAACCCTACATGATTTAGGAGGTTGGTGGCTCACTGGAAATTGATAACCCTAGATGTTTAGGGATTGGTTGCCCGTGGGAAAATCGATAATAACCCTAGATGTTTAGGGATTGGTTGCCCGCGGGAAAATCGATAATAACCCTAGATGTTTAGGGATTGGTTGCCCGCGGGAAAATCGATAATAACCCTAGATGTTCAGGAATTGGTTGCCCGCGGGGAAATCGATAATAACCCTAGATGTTTAGGGATTGGTTGCCCGCGGGAAAATCGATAATAACCATAGATGGGTTAGCGGGGGGTCGGTAGCTCACTGGAAAATCGATAATACCCTAGATTAATTAGGGGGTTGATGGCCCACTAAAAATCGATAAGTTAGTAGTTAGTTAGTAGTTAATAGTTAGTAGTAGTTAGTAGTAGTTAAGTTAGTAGTTTGAAGTTAGTAGCCCAGAAGGCCCACAGGAAAATCAATAATAACCCTGATGGGTTAGGGGGGTTCGTGGCCCACTGGAAAATCAATTATAACCCTAGATGGATTAGGGTTTGTGGCCCACGGGAAATAATAACCCTATATAGGTTAGGGGGTTAGTGGCCCACTCAAAAATCGATAATAACCCTTCTAGATGGATTGGAGGATGTGGTCCACTCAAAAATCGATAATAACCCAAGATGGGTTTGAGGTTTGTGGTGCACTCAAAAATCGATAATAACCCTAGATGGGTTGGAGGTTTGTGGTCCACTCAAAAATCGATAATAACCCTAGATGGGTTGGGGGTTTCTGGTCCACTCAAAAATCGATAATAACCCTAGATGGGTTGGGGGTTTCTGGTCCACTCAAAAATCGATAATAACCCTAGATGGGTTGGAGGTTTGTGGTGCACTCAAAAATCGATAATAACCCAAGATGGGTTGAGGGTTTATGGCCCACTCAAAAATCGATAATAACCCTAAATGGGTTGGGGGTTGATGGCCCACTAAAAAATTGCTGAGATTGCAACGGTACGCTCGTATGTCCTTATACTCATAGATTTGGAATAATAGCCCAGTGAAGGCTGTGAGTCTCTCTTAACGCAGTGTTAAAACGAGTTAAATTAAGCTGCACAGTTCTTTACTCTGTCCCATTATCTAGTCCTGCCGCTAATACAGCTGAATGCTTTTTGGAATTTTTTTATATTCCATTAGTTTAGTTGAGCGTAGTTAAATTCTTTTAATTTGTCTCGCGCGAATTTTATTAAGTTGCAAGATATACTACTTGTCAGCTCCAGATGAGCCTATGTTAAGCGTTTTCCTTTTATTTTAATTATTATGCAGACAATGCTTTTTGTTTTGGAAGATAAACCCGAATTTTTTATTTACTTATGATTTTTGCTTTCAGCTTAATTCCAGTTAACCCTTTTGCTGTGAATCACCAATAAACCCTTCTTAGCCTCACAGAATCTCCTTAAACCCTCCTTAGCCTCACGAAATTTCCTTAAACCCTACTTAGCCTCACAGAATCGCCAATAAACCACCCCTTTAGTCTCACAGAATCGCATAAAAGGGGAGAAATCTGTTTGATTAATAGATTTTCACCTGTGCAGCTCATACGCATGAATTACTGCTAATAGTAGTACAAGTTGGCATTTTCTGCAATGTTTACACTAATCTGACAGTTTTTTCATAGTGAAAGAAAGAAGGCTTGGACCACAGATAGTAAAATAATAACTAGATGGGCCACGCAGGCATATACTTAGCAAAACAGCTTTCTACTCTCAGTTCAGTAGCAAAGAAGAATACATAAGCTATTTTATAAAAATAAAGGCAGCTGAAATGACTTTGATAAGTTTAGAAGCCCCAGCTTGCAGGCGTAAACAACTTGCTAATTGGTTCAGCAGTAATGTACATTGGCCAGTCCACTGAAATGTACATGGCAGCTTTGGTGTGGAATTCCGAGAAAAGCAATAAAATTTGGGCGGGGCGGGGGGTAGCTTAAACGGTTGGAGGGTCTAAGCTGGGGGGTAAGAGCCAATAAATGAGCCTTGACTTTAAAATACATTAAAATGCTTCTGTTTAACTTACTACTGAACTGAGAGTAGCTTAAGCACAAATGTGCTAAGCGGCTTATCTAGTTATTCTAGTATCTGTGGCTAGGATTGGGTGTTTCTGAATCAACAGGTCTCTGCTGCAAATGTTACATAATGCATGCGCAGTGCCGTTTTCAATCCGGTTAGCGATTGGCCTGAACATGACTGCCTGTTGTTTAGCATAAGTACACTTTATATTTTATTTATATTATCTGGTTTATATTATTTTGTTTTGTATTTTAAAGCTTATAAATTTCTGTCGTCTTGTTGGTTTAATTATACAGTAATGTTATAATAGTATGATTATAGTTAACTATATATCTGTTAGACATGCGTAAACTTTTTTTCTACATTTGCTGTTGTATTACCTTTTCCTAAATATACGTATACAAGTCTCTGTCTGAGTCTTTGTTACTCTACTTCTCAATTACGATATTATTAAATTCTGTTTATGCAAAAGTGCAAGCATATTAAATATACTATCGCGGCATATAATTGAACATTTTTGTAGCTTTTAAAAGTTAATCTATAAGTAGTTTGTGTTTTGTTTTACTAAAATGGTTTTATAGTCGGTTACAGACAGCTACAGATAGTCATGATCAGTTACAGACAGCTACAGACAGTCATGATCAGTTACAGACAGCTACAGACACTCATGATCAGTTTCAGACAGCTACAGATAGTCATGATCAGTTACAGACAGCTAGACAGTCATGACTCCTGATCAGCTACAGACAGTCATGATCAGTTTCAGACAGCTACAGATAGTCATGATCAGTTACAGACAGCTACAGACAGTCATGATCAGTTACAGACAGCTACAGATAGTCATGATCAGTTACAGACAGCTACAGACAGTCATGATCAGTTACAGACAGCTACAGACAGTCATGATCAGTTACAGACAGCTACAGATAGTCATGATCAGTTACAGACAGCTACAGACAGTCATGATCAGTTACAGACAGCTACAGACAGTCATGATCAGTTACAGACAGCTACAGATAGTCATGATCAGTTACAGACAGCTACAGACAGTCATGATCAGTTACAGACGGCTACATGTACAAACAGTCATAGTCGATTACAGACAGCTACAGACAGTCATAGTCGATTACAGACAGCTACAGTCATAGTCGGTTACAGACAGCTACAGACAGTCATGATCAGTTACAGACAGCTACAGTCATAGTCGGTTACAGACAGCTACAGACAGTCATAATCGATTACAGACAGCTACAGACAGTCATAATCGATTACAGACAGCTACAGACAGTCATAGTCGATTACAGACAGCTTCAGACAGTCATAGTCGATTACAGACAGTTATAGTAGGCAACAGCAAAATACAGACAGCCATAGTCGCAAAAACAGTCTCTAACTACGAATTCTTAAACACACTTCCCCTCAGCAGTTGCGAGCCCTGGATCTGAGCTACCATATGCTACTTAGAGTAGGCTGACGATACGAAATCATTTAAAGCCCAAGTCATGTTGCGCCTGTTGCCAACTCTTCGAGGCCAACGGTGCCTTCACCAGCAGCAGAGCTGGCATCAGAGACACCGGCAAGACTTTCTGTTTTTCTGCCGGCGTCAGCTACAGTCCTCAGCTCCGCAGCCGTCGAAGCAGCGGCCCAGACTGAGCGACATCCGCCGATTGGCGGCTCAATCTCGGCCCGAACGGCGGCACATCCTGGCCGGCATCGGCCTGCTGGCATTCTCCAGCGGCATCACCGTGTCGCTGCCGTTCTTCATCGGCCGAATTGTTGACGTCATCGATTCGGAGAAAGACGACAAAGCTGCGTTGAGTCGATCGTTGACGCGGATTTCGACGGGATTGGCGGGCCTGTTCCTGCTTGGCGGGGCCGCCAATGCCGCTAGGGTGTACCTGATGCGGTCCGCCGGCCAGCGGATTATCAAACGGATGCGGGATGCCGTGTACTCCAGCACGCTGACTCAGGAGGTGGGCGCGTGGGCACTGGGAGAAGAACCAATGAGTTCCAAGAGCACAGCGAACAGGGGAATTCTTGGAACATGGAGAACAAAACTGGGGAATTCTAGGAACACAGTGAATAGGGGAATTCTAGGAACACGGAGAACAGGGGAACTCTAGGAACACGGAGAACAGGGGAATTCTGGGAACAAAGGGAACAGGGAATTCTAAGAACACAGAACAGAACAAGGGAATTCTGGGAATAGAAAGAACAGGTGAATTCTAGGAAAGGAGGAAACAAGGAAATTCTCGGAACAGACGGAACAGGGAATTCTAGGAACAGAGAAGCACAGAACAGGGGAATTCTTGGACCACTGACAGTAGGGGAACTCTAGGAACAGTATAACAAACAACCAGTCTTACCGCGATCCGCCCAGATTGCTTTCTTCGACCGGTCGCGCACCGGCGAGCTGGTGAATCGCCTGTCAGCCGACACCGCCCTCGTTGGCGAGTCGCTCACCCTCAACGTGGCGGACGGAATCCGGTCAACTTTCATGGCCGTAGCCAGCGTCGGCATGATGATCTACGTCTGCCCCCGCCTTGCCGCCGTGTCCCTCGCCGTGGTGCCGCCCGTGGCCGTCCTGGCGGTTGTCTATGGCCGCTACGTGAAGCGGATCACTCTGCAGGTGCAGGACCGGCTGGCCGCGGCTACTCAGCTCGCCGAGGAGCGCTTCAGCGGCATCAGGACTGTGCGGGCCTTTGCTAAGGAGGCCCACGAGATTCGCAGGTTGGGGTTCAACTGCTGCTGTTCTCACTCTCCCTATCTCCCTCTCACTCTCTTATCTACCTCTCACTTTCCCTTATCTCCCTCTCACTCTTATCTACCACTCACTTTCCCTTATCTCTCTCTTACTCTCTCTTATGTACCTCTCACTCCCTCTTATCTACCTCTCCCTCTCCATAATCTCCCTCTCACTCTCCCTAATATCCCTCTCATTTTTCTCTTATCTCTCTCACTCTCCCCTATCTCTCTCACTCTCCCCTATCTCCTTCTCACTCTTTCTTATCTCCCTCTCACTCTTATCTACCACTCACTTTCCCTTATCTCTCTCTTACTCTCTCTTATGTACCTCTCACTCCCTCTTATCTACCTCTCCCTCTCCATAATCTCCCTCTCACTCTCCCTAATATCCCTCTCATTTTTCTCTTATCTCTCTCACTCTCCCCTATCTCTCTCACTCTCCCCTATCTCCCTCTCACTCTTTCTTATCTACCTCTCACTCATCTTTATCTACCTCTCTTTCTCTTCTGTATCTCCTTACTTTCCCTTATTTACATCACACACTGTTTTATGTCTCCTCAATTTAATATCAATTTTTTTTCACTCCCTCCTTCATCAACACCTGAACCTCCCTCTCTACTACCGAGTATCAAACCCAGAATTCTGGATAACAAGCAGAGTCGCCCGCAACCCTCCCAGCTACTCCCAGGAGACCCAGTCTGTCTACCTGGCCACCCTGAACGAAGCCAAAGCTCGAGCAGCTTTCTTCGGCTCCGTAACCGCCGCCGGGAATCTGGTAGTACTCTGCGTACTTTATTTCGGCGGTATAATGATGTCGGACGGCAGACTAAGCGTAGGGAGTTTGTCCGCTTTCCTGCTCTACGCCGTCTATGTTGGAGTCTCCATCAACGGGGTGAGCTCCTTCTACTCAGACCTCATGCGAGGCCTGGGCGCCAGTCAGCGCCTGTGGCAGCTTATCGACCGGCAGCCGCTGATCCCCGCCCTGCCAGTTGCCGAGCAATCAGCGGCATCGGCGACCGACAGCCGATTAGGCAGAGTTCGAGGCGAGATCAAGTTCGAGAGAGTGGCCTTCTCCTACTGCGGAGGCGGTCTGGGCGAAGAGGCGGCTCGGCTGCAGCTGTTCCACAGCCTGGACCTGACTGTGCCGGCCGGGGCCAGCGTGGCCATCGTTGGACCGTCGGGC
The DNA here is from genome assembly GCA_002269645.1 of Macrostomum lignano. Lineage (NCBI taxonomy): Eukaryota > Metazoa > Platyhelminthes > Macrostomidae > Macrostomum > Macrostomum lignano. Next base: position 541,261 of record NIVC01000070.1, on the reverse strand, counting down.
TCGGGCAAGTCCACGCTCGGCCATCTGCTCATGCGCTTCTACGATCCCGACCGGGGGTTCGTCCGGCTGGACGGGGTGGACATTCGGACATTGGACCCGGTGTGGCTGCGGAATCAGGTGCGTGTGGGATTTTATGTGGGAATTCGTGGGATTTTATGGGGGAATTAGTGGGATTTTTGGGGAGTTCCTGTGATTTTATGGGGGAATTTCTGGGATTTTTTTGGGGAATTCCTGGGATTTACGAGCGTATGAGAGAACTCCTGTGTATGGGATATCTGGTTGGGAGAGAAAAATACTAAAGAGGGGATAATGGGATATGGGGTGGGGGGCAGACAGTGGGATATGGGCTGGTGTTAGACAATGGGATATGGGATGGCAGACAATGGGATATGGGGTGGTTGACAATGGGATATGGGGTGCAGACAATGGGATATAGGGTGGCAGACAATGGGATATGGGGTGCAGACAATGGGATATGGGGTGGCAGACAAGGGGATATAGGCTGGCAGACAATGGGATATAGGGTGGCTGACAATGGGATATGGGGTGGGTGGTGGACAATAGGATATGGGGTGCAGACAATGGGATATGGGGTGCAGACAATGGGATATGGGGTGGCAGACAATGGGATATGGGGTGGCAGACAATGGGATATGGGGTGGCAGACGATGGGATATGGGGTGGCGGACAATGGGATATGGGGTGGCAGACAATGGGATCAATTCCATCCGCACGGTCCTCACTCTCTGAGCAGATCGGCTGTGTGCCCCAGGAGCCGATGCTGTTCTCCTGCAGCGTCGCAGACAACATTCGCTACGGCGCCGCCCTGTCATCGACGACTGTGTCGCAAGCCGATGTCGAGGCGGCGGCCCGGTTGGCTAACGCGCACGGATTCGTGTCGGCTCTGCCGCAGGGCTACGACACTCTGGTTGGCGAACGGGGCGTCCTGCTGTCCGGCGGGCAGCGGCAGCGGGTGGCCATCGCTCGGGCCATCGTCAAGAATCCGCGGGTACTGCTGCTGGATGAGGCCACCAGGTGAGCAGAGCGGCTGCTGGTAGGCGGGAGTGGTTTAGGGACCGGATAGGCTGATAATTAGCGATGCGTTACCTTCCTAATCATTAGCTTCCTAATTAGCGATGCATTAGCTTCCTAATTAGCGATGCATTAGCTTCCTAATTAGCGATGCATTACCTTCCTAATCATTAGCTTTCTAATTAGCGATGTATTACCTTCCTAATCATTAGCTTCCTAATTAGCGATGCATTAGCTTCCTAATTAGCGATGCATTAGCTTCCTAATTAGTGATGCATTAGCTACCAAATAAGTAATGCACTAGTTTTTTAATTAGCGATTTCTTTGCATATCGGCTTTTTTCTCAGCCAGACGATTTTTGGAAAAATAAATTACACAGACAGACAGACAGACAGACAGATAGACAGACCGAAAAACAGCGTAAATTAATATACAGATTACCTTCCTAATTAGCAATGTATTAGCTACCAAATTAGCGCCGAACTTAGTCCCTAAAGATCACCTACGCTCGTAAAAATAAATTTCTGAAAAACATAAAAAATCCCCTCAAATTTCAGCGCACTCGACGCGGAAAGCGAATACCTTGTGCACGACGCTCTACTAAAAGTAGCCAAAGGCAGAACAGTGATCACCATAGCGCACCGATTGTCCACTATTAGAACAGCGGATCTCATTGGAGTTCTGTCCGACGGTCGACTAGCCGAGCTGGGCAGCTACGCCGAACTGATGGCGAGGCCGAATGGAGTGTTTAGGCGGCTCATCGATCGGCAAACTCTGTGATGGGGATAATTCGGGGATTATTTTTGCTCTCGAATATCAGGATTTTTTAGGTAACATTAGGCATTAGTGAGAGGCCAATTAGGTATTAGTAACTTCAGCGACTGATTAGGCAATAGTGAGAAGCCAATTAGGCATTAGCGAGAGGCTAATTAGGCATTTGTTAGTCACTAGTTAGTCATTAGCGAGAGGCCAATTAGGCATTAGTGAGAGGCCAATTAGACATTAGTGAGAGGCTAATTAGGCATTAGCAAGAGGCTAAGTAGGTATTTGTGAGAGGCCAATTAGGTATCAGTGAAGTGCTAATAAGCATTAGAGAGCTTTTACTTTTAATATATAGTAAATTATATGTTTGCGATCGTTTTAATAACCATTTTATGATGGCTTGAATTTAAGTCATTGCTCGCATAAGCTTTGTGCTTTGCACCATTGGCAATGCAAAGTTGATTTTTTAAAATGCAAATTAGTGTTAATCTAAGTTGACTCGACTAACTCATAATTGGTGCTGTAGTATAATGTACAATAGTATTCATATCTTTATCTAAGCTTTTTTGCAATTATCGTCTGTACGAGTAATAAGACCACAAGCTATCATGCTGAAAATTAATAGCAGTTATTTCTTAAATATGGAGCATAGAAGTTGGTTTGTTATGCTTTGTTTTACGTCGTGGTTCTTAAATTGAAAATATTGCATCGTTTTTTATGATTTAATTGAGTCTTGAGACTAAGAAGCCGTGGCTAATTTGATAAACCACTGATTGCTGGTAACCTGAAGGTAAAAAACAATTAAAAAATTAACTGCCTTACTAATTATGCCACGCAGGCACATATACTTAGTAAAACTGCTTTCTACTTTCAGTTCAGTAGCAATGAAGAATACATAAGCTATTTTATAAAGATAAAGGCAGCTTAAATGACTTTGATAAGTTTAGAAGCCCAAGCTTGCAGGCGTAAACAACTTGCTAATTGGTTCAGCAGTAATGTACATTGGCCACAACACTGAAATGTACATGGCAGATTTGGTGTGGAATTACGAGAAGAGCAATAAAATTGGGGCAGGCGGGGGGGGTAGTTTAAACGGTTGGAGGGTCTAAGCTGGGGGGGGGGTAAAAGCCAATAAATGAGCCTTGGCTTTAAAATGCATTAAAATGCTTCTGTTTAACTTACTACTGAACTGAGAGTAGCTTACACGCAAATGTGCTGAGTGGCCCATCTAGTTATTCTAGTATCTGGGTGAGCCAAGTGCTTTTAGTCACAATGCCTGCATTGCACGCAATCAACTGGACACAACAGAATTTTAGCCAGGCCCTCGACTGCAAGTGCACCATGTACCTGTTTGCTCTGGATATTAATGAGTCGCATTTTTTAATCTAGATATTGCTGTGTAGCTTCATTTCACTGTTCTAAATTATTGTAATCATGTTCTTCGAAATTTGCGTGTTTTGTCGTTATAAACGAATTTTTTCAACGTTTAAAAGCTGTAAATGTTAATTGAGAAAAAATAAAATAGCTGCCTGTTTACTGACTTCAGCTAGAACTCGCTGTATCTTGCGGCAACAGATATATCATTGATTGACAATAAAACCGAATTGAAAAATGAACGTTATAACAAAACTTGTTTATTTTTTTTGTGAAAATAGTTTGCTCGGAAATATTAGTAAAAAACAGAAAATAATAATCAGAGGTAAAAGTAGAAAACTTCCTTGCAATTAATTAGAGGTATCTAAGTTTAGAAACATTGGAAGGTGCGATGAATTATACTGCAATTTGGCTTCTCTGCACGTTTCTAGTAGTATTTTCCGAACTTAAAGTGAATCAAATTTAAAACCACCTTCTAAACATGCTGGTTTCTAATGATTCTTTGTTTTTTTTAGCTCTTTAGCAGGTTCTCTATAGATATGCTTTCCTCAGCCTTGCTAGTTCTACTGGCAATTAATGGCTATGATTAACACAATTAGCAAAAAGTTCGTCAGTTTGGAAATATTCAATCAGTTTCTGTTCTGCGACTCCCTAATTGGAAAGTACAGCAGCTTTCTAAGCGTTGTTACCGATTCAACAACTTGCTGTCCGTTGGTTTCTTGATAAACCTGGTCAACCACCTTTGGCAACAGGTGGGTGAACTCTTTGCTCCTTAGATCGGCGCTCAAAATGACCTTGTTGAGCGCTTGCGCGAATGCGCCACCAGTGTTAGGGTCTCTGTGCGACGGCAGGCCCTCCGAGGTGCTGTAGATGTACAGACAGTCTTCCAAGCCTTGTAGGCAAGTCCGCGGTGTCGCCTGTTGGGTACCCGCCTCGCGACAGGCTTGAATGACGAAGATCTTCGGCTTGCCAGCCAGTCCGGGACACTCGCGCACCTGTTCAAACAACGACTCCAATAAAATTTTATTATTATCCGAGCCGCAGATGTAGCCATGTTCACCGTGGCTCATCAAGCACAAAAGAAATACGTCGTGCTGTGCATAGTCAGATATTGGTCTGTTTAAGCTTAGCAAGGGTTTCTTCATGAAGTGGCTAGTAGTGTTCTTGTGCAGCTCAACATACAGGCCCAGCCGCTTAAAGCCCTGGTACAGTCCGGTCTGGCTGCTGTCTGCCATGGCGCCTTGTCTTTCGTTAAAACCGGAGTTGTTACACTCTGGATCGATGTTGTTTATCACTATAGCAACGCCTCGGAAGCTGGCTGTCATGCAGTATCTCTCCTGAACATCGACCGGACTCAGAGTCGGCTGTTGAGCTACGCTGTCCGCAGCCTCGAGCGCCTCGCTCCATGGCGACGATAAAGTTTCGTGGTCGTCGTCGTCGGCAGCTGCTGCCGACTCTGCGGTAGCGTCTCTTTGATGTCTGCGAATGCTGTTTTGAGAGGATGTTGTTTGACAATATCACATGTACTTCCTAAGCAATGTTTTACTTCGCAGGCTCCCTAAATTCTCAAAAAGTTTGAAATTTCAAGTCGACATTGTTTGAGACTCCTCAAGAGTGCGGATTTTGCTCTTAAAGTTCGAAACTTCACATCATCGAAAATACTTTTTAGCTTTTTAGCCCCTTTCGCTGCTTAAGAATATTTGATTTGAGCTGGTAGATTTCCGCTCTAGTGAAAATATTACGAAACAATTCTACACTCGTGAGTAAATTTTCGAGTCTAGACCAACAGCATTGTCAGGGGTGGTGTAGTGACTGTGCATCGGGCCTAGGTGTTGTAACTAACTAACTTTGAGGCTAGAATTGTTCAATTACCTTATATGCATCGTGCGTTCAATCATGGTATCGTTGTTTCGATTGCGTAACACTGTTTTCAACGTGCACATGAGTATAAATATATTGAGCGAGACTCAAGTGTCTCCAACTGAATTGAATTTAATCAATCAACTAGAACACAACAAATGGCGACGAGCGGACTCCCGTACCCAGCGGAGTCTCAACCAGTACCAGGCGAACCTCCTGTGCCATGGGCAAGGTGGATCAAGTCATTTGAGAACTTCCTGGTAGCTGGAGCTCTCGAAGAGGCATCAGAGAGTCGGAAAAAGGCGATCCTCCTGCATCTGCTTGGTGAGGAAGGACGCCGCCGAGCTGCAAACGTCGATGCAAGCAAGTCGCTTCAGGAGACCAAAACGGCACTGAAGGCGATTTTCAGCTCGTCGAGAAGCGTCATAGCAGAGCGCTTCGCCTTTCGGCAGCGAGCCCAGCACGACGGCGGAGCATCGGAGACTACGTGATGGCCCTGAGAGAACTGGCAACAAACTGCAAATTTGACACCTTTCACGACGAAATGATTCGAGACCAACTTGTGGAGAAAACCTGCGTACCTCGCATTAGGGAAAGACTCCTGATGGAGGAGGACGATCTGACGCTAGATGACGCCATCAAGAAGGCTGAGCGAATCGAAGCAGCCATCAAAGATGCCAAGCAGGTCAGCGGCCCAGAGCTCCACGTGAAGGCGCTGAGCAAGAAGCCGAAGCCAGCTGCTCGCCATGAGAAGACCGCAGCAGCAGGTCCAAAGTGCACTCGATGCGGAGGCAACCACGGACACAAGGGCGAATGCAAGGCGATGGGCCAGAAATGCAGACGATGCGGCAAGACGAACCATTTCGCGAAAATGTGCCGCATGAAAGCGGTCTCTGCGATCGACACCAAAGAGCCTGCAGAGTCCAGTCTGACGGTCCTGGCCGTGAACAACAAGAGCACAGACAGCTTATTCTGCGAATGCCGTCTGGGCGGACAGCTGATTCGACTGCAAATCGACTGCGGTGCCGCCGTTTCGTTGCTCAACATGGAGACGTTCAAGAAGTCCTTCGCTAGGCACCCGCTGCTTCCGACGAGCACAAAACTGGAGGCATACGGCGGATCTGCGATCAAGACCATCGGCAAGGTCGAGCTTCCAGTGACGTTCAACGGCATCAGGACAGAAGCCACATTCTACGTCGCCGACAAAGGAGCGAACATCCTGGGCCGCGACCTGTTTCAGGCCCTCGGATTCAAAATCTTCCAAGGTGACAACAGAGTGATGAGCATCAGCGAGACTACGATCGAGCGCGACTTCCCCGGAATCTTCGACGGTCTGGGCCGGTCCAAGAGCTTCATTCACCGGACAAAGATCGACGCCTCGGTCAAGCCAGTGTCTCAGCCAATGCGGAAGCTGCCGATCGGCCTGAAGGACGAAGTGACGTCAGAGATCAGCCGGATGGAGCAACAGGGCATCATTGAGAAGGTCGACGCGTCCGAGTGGGTTAGCAACGTTGTCGTGACGCGCAAGAAGGAGTCCAACAAGGTTCGTCTCTGCGTGGATCTGCGGCAGGTCAACAAGGCGGTGATCGCGGACCGCTATCCGGTACCGTCAATCGAGGACCTATCGGCCAGCATCAACGGCTCGAAGTGCTTCAGCAAGCTGGACCTGCGTCAAGGCTACCAGCAGATTCCGCTGCATCCAGACTCTCGAGGACTGACGTGCTTCATCACCGATGCCGGCCTGTACCAGTTCACCGTGGTGCCATTCGGGCTATCTAGCTCCGGAGCTGCCTTCCAGCGAGCCCTGCAGACGGTGCTTCGAGGAGCTCCTGGCGCCATCAACATCGTGGACGACATCCTGGTGCACGGCAAGGACGAGACTGAGCACGACAAGAACCTCCGAGAAGTCCTAGGGCGGATTCATCGCGAAGGCTTCACACTCAATCGAGAGAAGTGCAAATTCCGGCAGGCGAGCGTGGATTTCTTCGGATTGGTCATCTCTGCAGACGGCATCAAACCGACCAAGTGCAACGTCGACGCAATTCTAAGAATTCCTGAGCCATCAACGGTCGCGCAAATTCAATCGTTTCTCGGGCAGTGAACTTTTTGCACAAGTTCATACCGCATTACTCAGCAATTGCCGAGCCTCTGAGACAACTGCTCAAAAAGGACGCGGACTGGCACTGGGGTGAGCGGGAACGTACAGCCTTCCGTACACTCAAGTCAGCCGTAACCAGCAGCCCAGTGTTAGCTCATTTTGACTGCCAAGCTGAGACGTACGTCACCTGCGATGCAAGTCTAGACGGACTGGGGGCAGTGCTCAGCCAAGTACAAAACGAAAAAGAGGTGCCAATCGCGTTCGCATCGAGAGCACTCAGCCCAGCGGAAAAGCGATACTCAGCCGGAGAGCGAGAAGCCCTGGCCTGTGTATGGAGCATCGAACGCTGGCACTACTATCTATACGGCAGACGAGTAACGCTGCGCACCGACCACAAGGCCCTGACAACTCTGCTCGACTCGAAAGGCATGGGGCACAGGCCTCTTCGCATTCATCGATGGGTCGAGAGACTTCGCGGCTACGACGTTCGGTTTGAGCACATCCCTGGCGCTGACAACAAGTGCGCGGACATGCTGTCCAGATGGGCCACGACGGAGCGCGTTCCAGCCGAGGAGACCGACGAGGAGGGCTACGTCTACGCAGTCGTCGACTCGAAGACAACGCTGACGGCAGACGCACTGGCAACGGCGACCAAGGAGGACGAAGTGCTGCAGGCGGTTTTGCAGTACATCTCGGGCGGCTGGCCAACGAAGGTGGACAGCTCTCTAAAGCCGTACTTCAACGTCCGGGACGAGCTGTTCTGCTGGAACAACGGTCAGTGCCTCGGTCGTGGTGAACGCGCGATCATCCCGACGAGCCTGCGACTTCAAGTCATCGAGGAGGCCCACGAAGGGCATCCGGGCGTCGTTCGGTCAAAGCAGCGGTGCCGCGACACGGTCTGGTTTCCTGGAATTGACCGGCAGGTGGAGGACTACGTCAAGAACTGCACGGCCTGCACTCTGGCGGAGAAGTCCGGCAAGCCTCAACAGACGATCGTGACACCAATCGAGTGGCCAGATGGACCGTGGGACAAGGTCGAGATCGACATCTTCGGCGAGGTCGCCGCGGCTCCTCGACACCAGCGGTTTCTACTGGTGATCCACGACCTGTACAGCAAGTGGCCGGAGATTGCAGCCATGGAAACCGTCACCTCTGCCAACATCATCAAGACGCTTCGGAAGCTATTCGGCCGGTGGGGAGTCCCGAAGATGCTGATCAGCGACAACGGACCCCAGTTCGTCAGCGACGAGTTCGAAGAGTTCCTGCGAGCCGAGGGCATCAAGCACAGCCGAGTGAGCCGGTACTACCCGCAAGGCAACGGCGGAGTTGAGCGATTCAACCGGAGTCTGAAGGAGGGCCTGGCAGCGAACCTGAGGGCGGGAGCGAAGTTCGAGGACGCCATCGACCTGGTGCTCAAGACCTACAGGACCAGCCAGCACGCTCTCACCGGGCTGACTCCAGCCGAGCTGATGATCGGGCGCAAGCTGCGGTCCGGACTGCAGCTGCTCAGGCCAACTCCAGTGCAACAGCGGGACGACAGCGATCTGCGCGACGCTATCATTGAGAGGCAAGCCAAGAACGCCGACTACACCAACAAGCGAAGGCGGGCTCGTGACTCTACGCTCCAGGCCGGAGACTGGGTCTGGCGACAGAGGCCGTACCGAGCGCACAAGCTGGCGACCCGACTGAAGGAACCGCTAAAGATCGCCTCCAAAGCAGGGCGCAACACCTTCGTGCTGTCCGACGGTACAAAGTGGCAAGCGAGTCGGCTGGTTAAGTGCAACAGCCCACCGGCTGACAACGGCGCGGCCGACCAAGAGGACGACTGGTTCGATTTGCCGCTGCCGCCGGCTCCGCCCCACGGACGGGCGAGCCGCCACCTCCACCTGAACTTCGAAGGTCAACTCGAGCTCGACGGCAACCGGCGCGTTATCCTCTTCCGGAAGGGGGAGAATGTAGTGACTGTGCATCGGGCCTAGGTGTTGTAACTAACTAACTTTGAGGCTAGAATTGTTCAATTACCTTATATGCATCGTGCGTTCAATCATGGTATCGTTGTTTCGATTGCGTAACACTGTTTTCAACGTGCACATGAGTATAAATATATTGAGCGAGACTCAAGTGTCTCCAACTGAATTGAATTTAATCAATCAACTAGAACACAACAGGTGGACTTTTACTTTTCGAAGCATTACATTTTGAGACCTTTGACGTTATTTAGCATATAGCTTTTTTAACTAATGCTTTATTTTGAACCACGTCTTGCGGGGTGAATACCCAGTCATTGCAGTTAAACAAAGTTCTAATAGAATTTTTTACGATGCCCATTTGTTTTCTCTTTGCTATACGTGCTGTATAGTTTTAGCTGCGGAGCAAAGACTATAGGCAGTTTTCTGCTCACTATTTTACCGCATAAAGAAAATGACGACGACGAGTATTTGAAGTACCATATACAGCTGCTGGCCTTAACGCCTCAGTGCTTAGCCAGCCATTCGAAATTAAGACAGCTTTGGTATGCATAGAACAAAATTTCAGTCTAAAGCGCTAGTCTTTGAGAAAAGTTCTATTGTATAATATTCGAGAGGTATGGACAGTTTGCTCGTAAAACCAGTGTTGCGAGAACTAGCTCGTAGCATGCTATGAAGATGCCAATTCTTTCATAGTTATTGCCTGAATACCGTTTTAACAAAAGTTTATTCCATCTATTGTGCCTTTCATATATGCCTAGAGACCGCAGCTATACGCTCGAGCGAAGGCATTGCATTTTCTTCTATCTTGTATAACTTCAAGCGCACCAAAGTTTTGACGCTATTCTACACTAAGTAAATGGCTTCGAGCGAAAACGTTTTCTCGGACGTTTCGTTGGAGGCTTGTTTACACCGCTACCAAATTAGCCATCGAATTACAGAACTAACGTAATAATGTACAAAACGAGGACAAAAAAGGTGCTCTTGCACATCTAGCTCGTATAATCCTTCATTTGGCAGTCATCCTGCCAAAATTTGGCGTAATTTGATGATGGTGTGAACGAATCTCTTGGGAGTAGTGTTTAACTGTATATTGCTCAAGCAAGGCCGCTTCTGCTGTACTTGTTGTACATGTAGTTAATCGCATCAACTCTCACCACTGCTTGATGGTATCCTCAACGGCCCGATGGCCTAAGTACACCGCCCACTGCAACGCTGACATGTGGTACTCCCCACGGTGTGACCAATAGGCCGGCTGGTCCAAGGCCGGGTCGAGTGCCACCACAACTCTACTGTGATTCTCTCTGGCCGCCCAGATGAGCGGCGTGTTGCCGCAATAGTCCACAGTGTGGGCCTCCGCCTTCAGCTTTATCAAAGCTTCGACGCACCTGTCGGAGCCTTGAATGGCTGCGTGGGTCAGCGCGGTTTGCTCACACCGATCCTAAAGAGCGTGAAAGGGTGATCTCCACGATTTAATGGCTTGAGGATGGCGCAATTAGATGTTAAGAGGATCGTTCGACATGTGCAAATAAAATGTCGATGAATCTTGGTCAACAACAGACAAAAAGCTCTCAGGCCCAATTTTTGTAAACCCAAAGTTTTTGGGACCGCACCTACAGGGAATCGAGCCTACAGGGACTACACCTACAGCTACACCTACAGGGAATCGAACCTACAGGGACTACACCTACAGCTACACCTACAGGGACTACACCTACAGCTACACCTACAGGGACTAAACCTACAGCTACACCTACAGGAACTACACCTACAGCTACACCTACAGGGACTACACCTACAGCTACACCTACAGGGACTACACCTACAGCTACACCTACAGGGACTACACCTGCAGCTACACCTACAGGGAATCGAGCCTACAGGGACTAAACCTACAGCTACACCTACAGGGACTACACCTACAGCTACACCTACAGGGACTACACCTGCAGCTACACCTACAGGGAATCGAGCCTACAGGGACTACACCTACAGCTACACCTACAGGGACTACACCTACAGCTACACCTACAGGGACTACACCTACAGCTACACCTACAGGGACTACACCTACAGCTACACCTACAGGGACTACACCTGCAGCTACACCTACAGGGAATCGAGCCTACAGGGACTAAACCTACAGCTACACCTACAGGGACTACAACTACAGCTACACCTACAGGGAATCGAGCCTACAGGGACTAAACCTACAGCTACACATACAGGGACGCGAGACTCGGCCGCGTTATTGCGCTATCACTACTCACAGCAGGTACAGACTCAAGCTCAGTTTAATGCGCTAGCGTACTAGCCGCGACCGACTCAGCTTAACTTGCCGTACTGGTAGCAAAATGCCAGCAATGCTTTTGAGAAGCCACACAGGTATTGGGGGGGGGGGCTTGATAAACGAATATAGCTATAACTCACCTTTTTGTTCACATCAGCTCCCATATTGTGCAATAGCACAACTACATCCGGATGGTCGTTAGCAGCGGCATGCATCAGTGGAGTTTTGAGCGAATTATCCCGCGTGTTAACTTCGTCAACCAGAGTGCGGCGCCCCTCCAAGGCTTTAAGAATCTCACTCTTTCCATAGTAACTAGCTACTGTAATCGGCGATTGTCCGAGGGTGTCCTTTTCATTGAGCGAAGCTCCGTGGTTTAGCAGATTGAGCAAAAGGTTTGGATCGCCATATTTTGCTGCCGCAATAAGTGGCAGTTCGTTCAAGTCATTTAGAGATAAACTCGCTTTATTCTCTTTGATTAGAGACATGATGCAGTCTTCGGAAATCTGGTGTTTTAGATCCGACTCATAGTCTGCATCTTTGCTCTGTTTTACACTTGACTCTTCAGCTAAGCAATGCTTTTCTACAATTTTTCTTGAAGACAACGTCCTCCTTGACCGCTTTAGCTTGCTTGAAGTCGCGTTGCCTTTTTGAATTTCCTCTTGAGATGAAGAGGTGCCACACTTAGTTTTAGGCAAGTTCACAGATATTCCACTCTCAGGTCTCTCCATTAGCTTAGGGGATAACTTAATTTCAGTGGAATCTAAAGACACTCCACTCTCTGGACGCTCCGATGGGCCTAAAGACACTACTCCACTCTCAGGTCGCTCAGAAGGATCCTCTGAAGAGACCTCGTTCCCAATCTCGGGTCGCTCGGGAGGATTCAAAGACGCTTTTTTCCGAATTTCAAGTCGTTCGGGAGGATCCTCCGAAGACACCTCGTTCCCAATCTCGGGTCGCTCGGGAGAATTCTCCGAAGACACCTCGTTCCCAATCTCGGGTCGCTCGGGAGAATTCTCCGAAGACACCTCGTTCCCAATCTCGGGTCGCTCAGGAGGATCCGAAGACACTTCGTTCCCAATCTCGGGTTGCTCAGAAAGATCCTCTAAAGACACCTCGCTCCCAATCTCGGGTCGCTCGGGAGGATCCTCTGAAGACACAACGTTCCCAACCTCGGGTCGCTCGGGAGGATCCTCTGAAGAAACCTCGTTCCCAAATCCGGGTCGCTCAGGAGAATCTGAAAACACCTCGTTTCCAGATTGCTCTGAAGAGTTTTCGGTAAGGCTCGTAAATTTGGAAGCCTCGTTTTCATGGCTCACTCGCGGAGATGAAGATGCACCACAGTCTGACGCCACTTGTGGATTCAAAAACGCCTCGTTCTCTCGACTATCTGGTGCAATAAAAAAATCTGGCTTTTTCAAGACACATTGTTGTTGTGAGTTAAAAGGTACGTAAGTTTTGTCCTTATGGGTTCTCGACGATGAATACAACGGCCGGTCACTGCTAGGTCCACCGAATGAGATTGGAATCTCACTACTAGGTCTTCTCAACTGACGCGCTCGCGAGGGTATGTGCCTTTGCGGTGGATCACCTGAACTCAATTGCCTCATAGGTGGCTGTTGCTTTTTCGCCGCCAGTCTTAGCAAAACGGGCGTCTGAGCTGACTGAAGGTTTCTCTCCGTACTTGTTGCATTGAAGCTCAGTTTTAGCGACTCATCGTTTGGTCTAAAATTTTGTTTCGGTTTTTTGAATTAAATTTTATGTTGCACCTTGCTCATCGAATTCTTTACTTAACCATTCCGTGTTGCTATATTGTATTTGTTAGTTAATTTTCAAAGGCTTTGGGAAATTGCGCAACTTCTGGCGACGGTCAACCCGCAGCCAGCGAGAAGACAAAAAAGGTACCCGTCTCAGCTCGCTGACACCTGAACACCTACACGTACATGGATCGAACGCACAGGGGTGACAAATTTCTTATAGTCAGTGGTCCGTACAACATGAGTAGCAACTCATTGCCTCAAGGGGTTGGCCCTCAGGAGCGTACACAGGGACATCAAACACAGGGGGAACTCGGGGAAGCATTGTTGACTTACATTATTGAATACGAGCGTATTTGCTAGCAGTCCATTGTAGTAAATAAGGCATATTTCAAAAACATTCTTACTGAACAACATCGAAGTAATTGTTGCCTTCGTATCTGAAAAATAGAAGGAATATAAATAAAAGTGCTGGCACGATACATGTACACATTTTAAATTTAGGATTGAAAGGACATTGCCAGCTTACTGCTGCAGCAGAGTAGACAGAGAAGTTTTGTGGCTCTCCCTTGCCATACTCAGCGCCGTGTTTCCAGTGCTGTTTCTCGCAGTCCAGTCTGCGCCCGACTGCAGCAACAGCCGAGACATTTTCACAGCCACAGCGTCGTCACAGCCGGTTTGGCGGGCCGCTTGCATCAAAGGCGTGGTCCCGTCCTCAGTGCAGGCGTTCACGTCTACGCCAGCGCCAAGGAGGCTCTGCAAGGCTACCAAGTTGCCGCTTAGCATCGCCGCGTGCAAGCAGGTCCCGCCGCCAACGTCTGCGCAGGTTGGATCGCAGTTGGACAACAACGATCGGGCAATATGTTTATTGTTTTCTTTGCCCTCAGAGAAAATACACAGAGCGGTTCTGCCGGTTCTGTCCGGCAAATCCGAGTTTGACAACGTTAACAGGTCTCTTAGATTGCCATTTTTGCTCGTCTTGGCGAATTCTACGAGCCGTTTTCGTGTGTATTCAAGCTGTAAGTGTAATTTTAAAAGTTGCTGTGATAGGCCCATTCACAGTAGTATCGATCGGAGCAATCAAATCACGCGACTGATGTAAAAAGCGACTAAATATAGCTCGTATATACTACGAGCGTAGGTGCAGCCGTACGACGCCAATAAATTGGTCTTATCTGATTGCGTTGTGAGCGAGCTTTTAAAGCTGGTGACAAATATTTTCAGGCAAAATTAGAGATTAATGTTTACGCGATCGATGACCTTCATATACTTGTTGCTTAGTACATCAGTTGAGTGATATGATAAATCAGCTGATAGAAGTTTGACTGAGCTTTGAAGGAACAAAGTCGTATTTCTGAACTCTGTTAAACTGCATAGTTAAACGATGTGAGTCTTACTGTGTGCTCCAAGAAGATTGAGCGGGGTCCGGCATAATTAAAACCGATTTCGCTAAAATAGTAGCAAGTTGGCAGTCGAATAGAATTTTTTTATGTCACTGTAAAGTTGATTAATCAAGCTATAAACATACTTTTCAATCATCTGCGCGATATCATTCTTGCCGCTATCTTTCGCGATGTTCAACGCTGTGCGACCGTCGCCAGCTCTGATGTGGATGCAGCTGTCACGCTGTTGGTGGTATCTGCTCTGGCGCAATAGATGCAGCAGATGCTTGGCGCATCTCCAGCTGCCAGCCTGAGCAGCCACCATGAGAGGCGTGAAACCCAGGCTATTGAGTAGCCACTTCGCTTCAAACGGTATCAGCGCCAGTAGTTGTAAATTATCGAGAGCGGCTGCCATGTGCGCGGCCGTATTGCCCGAAGTTTCGCTTGCTCGAGGATCGCAGCCGCTGTGAATCAAATAGCCTACGCACTTGGCAGCCGAGGCCTTTGACTGCAGAGCGCCGAATGTCGCCGCCAGCATCAAGACCGTCTGACCATTCTTACCGTAAAACCGCATGAGCTCGGGTGTGACAATAGCCCGAATTGCCTCGAAATCACCTTGCATGGCCCACTGGGCGAGCAGCGTCTGGATCTGGTAGTTTAAAGTACATAAAATACACTTATCATTAAGCAAAATTCATGGACGCTGTGGTTACGGGGTGCCATCGCCCCAGCCACTTAATAAGCCTTTACACTTCACATTTGAAAAATAATTGAAAAGTCACCAACGAAGCACTGGTCTGCTCAAGCAATCTGTTGCGCTGTCGGCGACTCCATCTAGCAGTTGTACTGCACACAGCCGGTGCAGGAGGTGCTGCTGGTGACGCTCAAGGAAATTGTCAATCGCGAGATTAAATTAGTCGCACGGGAATCATAAAGCTCAAACTTGTGATCGCTCCTACGAGATTTTGCGTCCCTTAGCATTTAAACTGCATCGAACTTCCCACTTCAATTATCCTTTTTGTGACCTGTGGCAATCTCCCACATGCCCATCATTCATACCAATTCAATATCAGCCTTATTGGGGAAGTTTGAAGTGTTATATTATCAGATTTATCATTGTTGTGCGTATCTAATTATAGATTTCATAGTGCGTCTACCGATAGTGAAATGGACGAGCGACCGCTTTTCCTTTTGTAGGGCCAGGAAAACACTTTTCCTTAGCTTAACTTCGTTAAGGAGTTTTTTAACTTTATGAGCCTTTGCTTAAGTATAGAAGTAACATTGATGTCTTGCAGTGAATTTGAACCACCTAAGGCGGGAGGACAAAGCACGAATAAGTACGATAATTTGTCCCCCTTTGCACAAAATTCTCACCTCGTCAAGTGGCATAACGCAGCTGCAATGAACATAAGCCGCTCTTCCGTTGTACTCGCCCAGCCACCAGCCGAGGTCGCTTGTACGCCTGTGGAGAATCCACAGAACTTGGCTCACTGCCAGGCTGTGCTCGTCCTCCTCGCGGGCCGAGTAGGCGCGGACAACAACTGCCAAATCTTCCGCGCAGTCAAAATAGAACCAATCGATTGGCCTGGTGTAGCAACTGTCGCCGCAGTAGAACGGGCAGCCGGGCTGTTGCATTCTGATCTCAGTGATCAGCACCTCTGCAGCAGCTTGCAGCTGGTCAAAGTTGCTGCGCAAGTTAGCCCGGATGCATCGCATGAGACAGTCGCCGGGAAATATTCCCGTCTGGCCCGTTGATACGTTTCGACCATGGATTGTTGGACTATCAAATAAAGGCGGGTTACAGGCACAAATAAGGTCACCTGTTTGCACAGCTAGCACCCTCCCATCTGCCGAGGCTGATTGGCAGCGAGTTGCCGCGTATGTGTAGCTGCAGTCCTCTGGTTCGCCCGTGCTGTTGCTGGCCATGCTGCAAGAAAATAATTTAAAAAGCTGGTGCCGAATGCCATAGCCGTCTTAGCAAGAAACAACTCTTAGCAGAGATATCTGAATAGCATATAAGCTGGGATTTAAGTTTAGCAGAATCGGCCAAATGGTTAGTAGGCAGCTGCTCAGTTTGGGCTTGCGTCACCTCTAAGGAAAGTTACCAGTATAGAACAACTAAGGGGGATTCACCCTGACTTGTTTTTGAACGGAGTAACGCAGGCCCACGAAATTTCAAGGGTACAGGCTAACTTTTTATTTCTCTCAAACAAGAATCCAGTCGCCAGCCCTTGAGACCGTCTACGAGCGTAGATGTTCAATACAGCCCTGTGCGTCAATCCGTACTGCGCCTCAGTGTGACCTTGCCAAGCCTCAAAATTTCATCAGCAAGCCAACTGCATATGTCTGCATTAGCTTTGAATTCTTTGGTCGCTAGCATTCTGGACCTTCAACAAGTGGCACCAGGGGGGGGGGGGCATAGCTTGGTATTCCTACTGTTAAGGTCCAGTTCACCCTGCTGCTCGGGGCGGAAGCTGCTTAGCGGTAAACGCCTCTTACTGTCGCGTCATGGATTCACATGGATTCACACTTCACTGGAGGGCCAACCCCAAAGGCACAGTGTAAATGCCTGCGTACAGTATTGGCACCCTTGTAATGTGCTCAGAAGTCAGCAGAATAGGCAGAATCGTCTTATCGCTGATGGCTGGACAATGTCGCCGAAGGCGTTGCGCCCAGGTGGCCACATTCTTCTTGTGAATATTAATCATTTATCTTGTTGCTGACAGCTGTATAGGGAGAGTTTTGATCTCCTGCACAAGCAAGCACTTGACATTGGCTGCACGCACCTTATAAGCTTGGCCATAGGCTTAAAATTAATCATTAGAAGCTAGTCTTCAGAAGCTTTACTTACGACCCGGTGAAAAATAATCTAATTTTCTCTAAAAATTTTCTTTGTAACAGTAAGAGCATAATTTGAAAGTTACAAACTGTTAAAAAATAACTCTAACAAACTCCAGCCACATATTTTGCTATCTGCATTCTCTTTCTCTATTACTGACACAATGATACTCGCAAACTTACAAATTTTAAAGATGAAATACCAAAGTAGCAAGATTTGAAAGCTCAAATGCCAAATCACAATGCTAGGTGAGGCTAATCGAAGTTCAGATTATTCAGATTACATGGCTTAATGCATAAATTTACTTAATTAAATCATCCTAGTGACAAACTAAAGATGAAAAATGAGATAACTAACCATATGACTATCATATTGAGTGTAAGTTAATAATTGAAACAAAATTATATGTACAACTGTTTATAATATTATAGTACTTAAGAACTGAAGTATATGTTCTTAAATGCTTAGAAATACAATTGCAACAATTTAAACATCTTAAAAGTTTACCTTGCAAATCTAGCAACAACGATTTATCCACTGGCTGTTAAATTAATAAATGACGTGCTATTTAAACAAGAAACATACAAACAATCTTAAAACTAAATAGCATAGTCTACTACATGAGAGAGAAGTTGGCGCGTCATTCTAGTCAGTTAACTGAGCCCAAAGTTAGAAAATTGTTGAAGTTTGCAATGGAAAGAATCAGCGAGATAATTTGCATTTAGCTATATTACGAATAGTTAGCTATACACTCGTATCTCAATGAAGCTGAAGATATTTTTTGTAAATTAATTATCACGCGGTTTTAGTTTGACTTGATGACAAAAACTGATGTTGCTATTAAAACAAAATTATTGTCTCAGAATTTTTCCTATGGACGATCGAACATAATTACATGTAAATGTAATTATGTTCCGTTTTAGATTTTAAAATTTACTGCCGAATCATGCGCTCGAACGTCTTCATGGAGCATTTCACTCGCAACACGGGGTCAGAGTGAGACAAAAAGTAGTAGATACCCATGTTATCATACGCGTAAGGAGGATACGGGTAAAGTTCATTCGGGCTCATGAAAGCGCATTAACTGTACCACCAGCCAGAACGTCCAGCGCACTTCCCATAGGGCCAATTGTCATTATCAGAATCAGGAGTGCTAAACGACTCATTCATTGATGAAGAAGCTAACCCCGTCGGTTGTCTAACGTTCGACCTGCTCGCGTCCAGCGGACCCATCGAGCACCTGTATTTGTCAGCCGCTGGGCCTACAGAGAACGGAGCATTCTCAGCCCAGTACCAGTTGTCATTCCAGTCGCTGAACTCCCAGCGGACTCTCCACACTCCAGTGGCGGTGAGCTGGTGCAGCTGCTCCAGTCCCATCCAGTAGTTGAGACTCTCGCCCTGACCGAATCCGCTCGCGTACTCCGACCAGTTCCGGTTGAAGCTGACGGAACCGTCGACTCTGCGCTGGAACGTCTTCCAGCAAGTCTTCGGTGGATCCTTGATCTGAAGTACAAACCAGCAACGTCGATTAAAATCCACTGTTTGGCTCAATAACTATATCAGTTATCATGCTAAATGGAAAAAATGTAGTGAAACGGGTCACCTACCCAGAGCATCGGCAGACTCGCGTCCTTCTCGTGTCGACACTTCCTGCAGGCGTCCCTGCCGCACCGGTCGCACTGCAGCAGGGCGCAGTCGCCCGACTCAGCGTCGAAGGAGGCTGCGTGAGCCTCGGCCGCTGACGATTTCATCAGACAGTCGGTAATCTTTGGAAAATTGAGCACAGTGATCAGCTTGTACTCTGTGATGTCGCCTCGGAGCTGCTTCCACTTCGATCGGCATCCGGCAAAGACGGTCTGCAGTGACAGAAAGCAGCAGGCAGCCACGCACAACAGAAGTCGGGGAGACGGAACCATCATCGTCGCAGTGAGTTTTTCAAATATTTCCTGTAAGCTGTCTTTCTGAAAAAGGCGGACTTGCCAATCACCGGACTGTAGCTCGTATGAGTATTTTTACTCAATTCAAAGTTTTTAGAGCGGTGCTTCCTTTCGAATTTTTGTACATGTATTTTATACAGCACATCGATAGACTTTCAATGCGGATTGAACTGTCTTCTGATTTCCATTTACTGACTTGTGACAACTGAGGCGAATTTATCTACTGAGCAGCAGCTGCTTTGAATTTGAATTTTTTGCTTTTGTCTTCTCGTCTTTCAGCTTTCACTCAGAGACAATAAACTATAGTTTACAGTTTCTGAGTGAATTGTCATAGGGTAATGACGCTTTTATGCATGGTGCCATTGTCGATTGCAGTTTTCACTGGCAACACTGATCGAAGCGACACTGGATTTGGGCTGTTTTGCTTCAAGGCAAAGCCTGTTAAAAGCAATCTTTACGTCCGTGAGACCCTCAAGAACAGCTTCACTAAGCCGCCTTCCGATAAAAATCATTCATCAGCGGCACTTTTACTGCTGCTTTGCAGTCAGTTTTAGCGCAATCATCCTTTGAAAGGGTTGCATTGTCTGTCTTTTTTGGCTCACTAGCAAGGCTGTCACTGTCACTGTCACTTTTAGCAGACATTCTATATAGTGAGTGTTCAGGGGGGGCGTAGCCCAGCGGTAGCCCAGCGGTAGCGCAGCTGCTCTGGTGTGCCAGCGACCCATGCTCGATTCCAAGTGCAGTCACATTAATTTGGGGCTGAATTGGAATCTCGGCTTGGATCTGCTCGTGCAATTAACGGCCTTGAGAGCCAACCCCCAAGGCGCAGTGAAGTGTACATGCCTAACGATAAAATAAAGTTAGGGCCGCTGTACACTCCTGTGTGAGTGTGTGCCTGCTCAGGGGAGTCGGCGGAATGCGCAGTAATGCCTCTCGCCGGTTGCGTACCTATGTCGCTTAAAGTGCGCCAGGGTGCACACGACCCCCCTGCCTCTAATTAAAACAAATAGTGAGAGTTCCAGCCAGGGGCTCGCCTTTGATATGTGAATCAGCTAATGCCGACTGTCACCTATGTGTGTCTGCGCATTATCGATTCGCACGTGATGTACGCGCAATGTTCATTCACCCGAATATGTATTCGAATTGTACAATCGTTGTAAGTTGTGTAAAATTAAAATCCTCATTTTCGTAGAAATTTATTTTCAAAAAAATTATCTGCTGGGAGTAGTGCAAATTTGACGGGGGTTGGTGCTAAGCTGGAGGGAGGGCTAACTTGAGGAAGCAGGTACTGGGAGCCTTTTTTTATTCAATTTTTTCTAGTTCTACTGTTTTGGAAATTAATTCCGTGCTCTCTGGGGGCGGCGCAAATTATAGTGTCCAATCGGCGTTTGCTGATTGGTTGTAAACAACCACCCCAAGTCCACCCCCCTCTCTGCACTGCACCCCTCCGCCGTGAGGCTTATATCACCTAGCTTTTACTCAGCCTGCCTCACCTTTCTCGCGCTGCATGAAATTTTTTTGTATCGTACGGAGTGGCGTGAGTGCTGCCTAGGCTGCAACTGCAATGGCCGAGATTTCAATTGACCAAATGACTGCAAGGCAGCTTAGAGACCGTCTACGCCAACTGGGACTGTCCAGTGGCGGTCGCAAGCGAGAGTTGCAAGTCAGACTCGAACAAGCCAGTTTCTCGAATCAAGCCAAGCGACGTGGACGGCCAACAGCCACTCACTCGAGCGAAATCGACCGAGTCAGCACCAGCAGCAGCGACGACGATGAAGAAGCGACCCTGGACGAGGCTGGCGCCCCGCAGGGCACCGACGATCTGGACAAGAGGATCGCCCGTCAGGAGAAACTGCTTCGGCTGAGGACTCTTCAACGCCAGACTGCTGAGATCGAGGCTGAGCTGGAGAACAAGCCTTGCCAACAGAGCCGTAAGTTGCGGAGCCCCTTGCCGATTGACCGGTTGTCGAGAAAAATAGACTAAAAAACTAGAAGTTGAACAGGATGTTGAATACTGTTGAAAATTGAATACTAAGATAAGCCAGTAAGTGGGCGCAGGGCCCAAACAAGTATATTTATTTACGTGGTTGAGAGAGGGGGGAGAGAAAAGATAAGAAGAAATGGGTAAGAAGGGCGAGGGCTAAAATGCTCTAACGAGACCGAGAGGGGGGGGGGCTGACTGAAAACTCACCGATCGATAATCGGAAAACAAGATAAGAATGTACAGTACGTAGAGCGCGGCAGATAGAAGATGGACTAGGCACACAGGGAATGGAAGAAAATGAAAAGGGAGAAAGTGAATTCTATTAGAGCAAGCTGAAATTTCGCGACACTCCCCCAAAAATGATAAAATTTTTCCCGATACCAAAAACGCAAAAAAACAAACGCAGGAAATGACAATGACTTCATTATAAAAAAATTTAGACCATTGAAAAGGTTGAGGATTCCTTCACCAATCATCACTAAAGATTCGACAAAAAATGAAAAAAAATTGTAATAAATGACATGAAACATACAAAAGGTTGGTGACAAAACACTTAGTGATTTAGAGAAAATAACACGATGACGCTAAGGCCAATAGGTAACTGTCACTAGGAAACAAAAAAAAACTACAAAGGCTAAACGAGTGACCTCTTGCAACAAAGAAACCGAAAGCAAAATGCGCGATCATTAAATAGTAATGGCGGAAAAGTAAAGTTTTGAAATTGAACTATCTCGACACTTTAACATTCACTCAGAGACTTCGAGTGGCACCAAGGCTCGCACCGGGCGCCTAATGCGCTCCCTCCTCCTAGCTCCCACACCGCTAACTACACGAACCAGAGCAGAGCGACTAACACTATCACGACCAACAGAAACCGACTCAACTACACCGAGCTTCCACATCAGCCTCGGCTGGTGTGATTCTCCGCACACCACCACAACATCACCAGGTTTCGGAAAGGGACCGCATCCTTGCCCATGCAACGGCTTCTCGCGGAGAGCGGTGACGTAGTCCTCTTGCCAAACCTTCCAAAAACGATTCAGAGCGTTGCGCAGAAGATCAAGTCGTCTAGGTAGTGACAGCAGCGTTGACGACTGAGTCGCACCTTGATCAGGTTCCCAAGTGAGTCGCACTCCAAGTAGAAAGTGTGAAGGAGTAATAACTTCACTCCGGTCATCGGCAGAGACGTACAACAATGGCCTACTGTTGATGATAGCTTCGATTTCGATGATTGTAGACGACAACTGATCAAAGTTTAACTGAGCACGACCGATGCTTTTCTTCAAAGAGCCCTTAATGACTCCAACTAACCGCTCCCAGAATCCGCCCCACCATGGGGCCCTTTCCGGTATGAACTGCCAGGTAATTCTCCTTTCAGCACAGAACGCCTGCACCTGATCGCTAGTGCTGGCACCGAGGATTCGAGCTGCTGAACGGAAGGTTTTTGCGTTGTCGCTGATCAACGAAGGAAGTCCACGACGCGCCACAAAGCGTCGCAAGCCGTGAAGAAATTGTCGAGTTGACATATCTGATAGCAGCTCCAAATGCACTGCTCGAGTGGTCGAGCATGTGAAGAGCAACACGTACCCTTTTGCAGGCTCACTAGTCGAGACGTCACTCTCCCCCGTCCGATACAAAATCGGACCAAAATAATCGAGACCAACAGTCTGAAAGGGGCGAAGATCCGCCAAACGAAAGTTCGGTAACTGGGGAACGACCGGCACGGTGTACGTACGCCCTTGAATCTTCCGACATACAACACACCGAGACAACTCCTGCTTCACTCGTTGTCTACCTTTGAGTACCCAAAACTTCTCTCGAATTTTGCAGAGCGTGGGAGCTACTCCCCCGTGCGCGACTGACTGATGAGCCCTCCTGATGAGGAGCTGTTCCAGGTGAGAATGACGAGGAATTAGAATCGGATAATTGGTCTCATAGGGAAAGGCTTCACCGATTCGTCCTTTCGATCGAAGCAAACCTTCGTCGTCGAGAACCAGATTTAGATCCCTGCACAGCGGAGTAGCTGTCGAGTGTTTCGAGAGGTGATCGATTTCTTTCGAGAATCCAGAACGTTGAGCAGAACGGAGCCAGAGTGTTTCACACGTGTGCAACTCTGCTGCGGTCACAAAATTGAATTTTTGCAGCGGTGACCGCGCCAACGAGGCTTTTAAATTCAGAACGAAACGCCTGACCCAAGCTGTGACGCGAAGTAACTTGTTAAAACTAGAGAACCGCTCGACATCCATAATCGAAGACATGTCCGAAGTTGGGGAATCCGAACCAGACTCACGATCAAGGAGCATGGTTGCAGCCACAGAGGCAAGGAGCACTGTACCAGACTGAGACGTGGACTCTTCGGCCACCGGTTGAGGAAACGGAGTCACAGATGACGGAAAGTCTCCTGATCGCAAAAAATCTGGGCCGTGCATCCAGAGGGTGTTGGACTGCAGACTCTCTGGTCGACAGCCTCTAGACGGAATGTCGGCAGGATTATTCTCTCCTGGCACATGTCGCCATTCAGAAATAGAGGTTAAGCTACGAATTTCTCGGACCCGATTCTGAACAAACACCTTGCGAAGCTTTTCTATGTTAGTGATCCAGCAGAGTGTCGTTAAACTGTCAGTCCAAAGGAAACGCTCCGCGCCTGGGAATTGTTGTGAGACCAGGTGCATAAGGCGCGATAGTATTAAGGCTCCTAGCAGTTCCAAGCGAGCAATGGATAGATTCAGCAGCGGCGCAACGCGAGACTTAGCCATGAGGAGCACGGTGTCGACGGCGCCATCGTCAGATGCAACACGCGCGTAGATGCAAGCAGCAAAAGCTGACTCACTAGCATCACAGAAGCCGTGTAGTTGAATGTTTGTTGGCTTGGCACCAAGCGTGCGGAAGAAATAACGAGGAAACTCGAAGATGCAACCATCCCACGATTGCTGCCAGGAGTGCCAAGCCTGGGAGATGTCAGGTGGGAGAGGCTCATCCCAGTCGATTTTTCTGACACACAACTGTTGAAGCAATATCTTGGCAGAGATTACGGCTGGAGACACTAGTCCAAGCGGATCGTACACTGATGCCAGCTTACTTAGTACTGAGCGCTTAGTTGGACAATGCTCACTGTGCACGCAAGCCAAGTCACGGAAATCCATACGAATGACGTCATTACTCGAACACCAGACGAGCCCAAGGACTTTTTTGGCGTGACCCACATCTTGCTCCGGAAGATTCGCGTTCAAGGAGGCAGAATTCGACATCCACTGACGCATATTCATACCAGCCAGATCGAACAATTTTTTAGCGTCATGGTACAGAGCTAGAGCTTCTGTGTCCGAATTACAACTGGTTACGAGATTATCGACGTAAAGGTCTTTCCGAACGATACCGACACATTCTGGAAAAGCAGACTCAAACGTGTCCAGATGGCGCAGGATGGTAGCTCGGAGCACACCTGGCGAACAACTCAAACCGAATGGTAGACGGCAAAATCGATAATGCCATATTTGTCTTTCGTCCAACAAATCGGGCCACAAAAAACGCAGCATATCGCGATCGCTAGCGTGAACAGAGATTTGGAGAAATGCTTTCTCAATGTCACCAAGAATAGCAATAGGGTTACGACGAAAGCGCAGGAGAATCTCGGGAATGCGAGGAAAATCCGTCGGACCGACTTGTAGATGATCGTTGATTGAATAATCTTCCCTGAAAGCGCGTGCAGAACCGTCAAAGACAATACGCAGTTTTGTGTGCTCACTGTCAGCTTTCACGACACAGCTATGAGGAAGATAATGACAGTTAGTATCCTGCTGTAGGTCGGCATCCGGCACTTTCTCAATGACGCCTGTAGCTTCCTGCTCATGGATGATCGCAAATGCTTTCTCGAACGTATCCGGTTGGCGCAAGAGAGCGCGCATAGTCGTGTCCAGACGCTTGTATGCGAGATCAAAATGATTGCGTAGCACGAGTGAGCTATCTGGATGCTTCCAAGGAAGCTTGACTTCGTAGCGTCCGTTGATGAGCTGCGGGTCGTAAACGAATTCATCGATCGAGGACTGACACTGAACTTCTGAGATACCAATAGCTTCTAAGCGCCAGAATCGGGACAAGTCACAGTCAGAAGTGACAGTCAGTGGGTCTGCAACTGTACAGCAGAGAACTTGAGAAGCTTCACTTGGCCAATCAGCTGCTGAATTGTTCGAGGGACTGCCGGAGTCCTCAGTCAACTTGACTGGCCCGCAAAGGACGAAACCCAACTTTGACGACACAGCTGACGGTCCAGATGATCCACGAATTACTTCTCCGCCGACGATATCATAATATTGATCGGCCCCGATCAGCACAGAAATTGGCGTGCTCTCATCGCGTGGGTCATGCGGATCTGCTAAGTCTAAATTGCGCAGATGAGGAAACTGGTTCACTAAGACTGAGCGCTGAGGCTGACAGATATCATTGATCATATTAGCACGGATGTTCAAAACTTGACGCGAATCTATTTTCCTGATTGAGAAAGTGACAGTACCGGATTCGATTGTTGTAGTGAGACCAGTGAATGTCGACACAGTCAATGGCTCACTCCTGGTTGCCGTGATGCCTAAGAGATCGCATACATCTTTTCTGATGTAGGATCTGTTGCTAGCTGTATCGAGCAACACCCGAATCAGGAGCTCTCGCTGACCATCAGCACTCAACAGTATAGCTTTGGCAACAGGAAGGGCCACTGAAGGATTGCTGCTAAGGAACATGGTCGAAGAAAAATGATCAGAGACGTGATTCGGTGAAGCGACCGGTGCCGGCTCTTCATGAGTAGCACAGACGGTGACTGAGCTGCCAGCATCGGCCCGCGCGTTCGAATTATTAGACTGAGCTTGAGCCGAATGATCGAGTGGCGAGGACTCAGCGGAAACTGCAGTCGTAGTTAAGCACTGATTATTTGACCTTGCCTGTCTTCCAAGTTGCTTTCCGGCAGGTTTATTAGACTTAGCTAGACCGGCAGGCCTAGTGATGACAGTTTTTGCTGGAGCCTTGTTGCAAATGCTCACGTGATGTGCGCCGTCACAGAATCTGCACTGCCGCGGATCATTGCACGTGTGAGCACCATGACCTGTGCGCAAGCACCGAAAGCAACGTTTTTCCTGGTGCAAAAACTCGCGACGTCTATTCGCTGTTGCAAATTGAAGACAATCTTCAGACTTGTGTCCAGCCTTGCAGTAAGTGCAGAAGATTTTGCCATGTTCCTTTGGTGTGCTATTCGAGCTAGATTGAACTGTCAGAGTTGAAAGTGAAGGCTTCGGCGAGCCTCCAGACCGCTCGCGATCGTGTCCAGTCTTCTTGCCAATCAAAACAGCCTTCTCACGAACCTCAATTTCCCGGCTTAAGAGGTGTAAAAAGTCCTTAACTGAATCGCACTGTGATCCTGAATAAGCGGCTGACTTGAGCATGTCCAACCTAAATTCATCTGGGCACCGCTTGAGTAGGTTTGGCAGCAACAATGTCTCATACGAGGCAGCTTGCACATTCTGAGCTTCAAGGCTGCGCACGGCAGCAGACACATCGTCATGAAAACGCTGAAGGCTTGAAAGCGAGGTGTCACTTAGCCTAAGCTCTGACAGCTGATGCATGAGGTCTCTGACTATCAAATCTGGCTTGCCAAACCGATCTCGCAGAATTGTGATTGCAGCTGCGTAATTCGCACCCGTCACCGCCAGACCCCGAATGCCAGCCTTGGCGGAGTCAGAGAGAGAAGCGAGCAAGTAATTGAATTTGTCGATATCAGCGAGCGATGAATTTGAATCCACAGATGACGAAAACTGATCCCAAAAGGTCTGCCAACCCGTAACTGTCCCATCAAAGGTCGGTAGCTGACACTTAGGTAGCTTCACCTGAGGTTGAGCGGAGCCTGAAGGCTGTTGAAGCGCCACGTTTGAACTTGGGGAATTTTCCAGCAATTTAATGTACTTGCGGCAGCGAAACGAGTAGTCATAGCTCTCAGCCAACTCAGATTTCATCTTATCTTCAGAGAGATCTTCCTGAATCACCTCATCTGCACCTTTTAACGCCTCCAGCTTCTCCTTGAGAACCTCTAAGCACGCCTCAGCATCAGCAACGGCTTCGGCATTCCACCAACTAAGCGACAAGAGCTTGTCTGCCTTCGCGATAGTCCGAGTGACAGCTGCTCTAATCAGAGCCCTCTTCTTGACCTCCGCAGACATAACGACCTCGAGTAGCAACGAGCAGCAACCAACCAGCTAGCAGTGAGAGATTTCAGAGAGGAGCGCAGTAGGACCCACAACTAACCTCAGTGCACACCCAAAGCAAGCGAAAATTTTACTGAATTAGGAAAATGTGAATAAAATTGCAAAGTGAAAATCTACGACTACGTGACTGATAGCAAAGCAGTGAAACAAACAACACGCAATGAATAGAAAGGATTATAAATTAATGGAAACTCGAACAGCCAACTGAAACAGTCCAAATGAAAACTTAGCTGGCAGACGAATCGACTTCCCCAGGCAGCTGACCTGTTCGTCCGTCCTGAGTCCTGAATCCGGAGTGAGCACAGAGTCTGAAGCCTTGAGCCCGATGAGAAGCAAAGACGATGACGAAGACGAGCAGACGAACGCAGAGTTAACGAAGGCGCTTGGCGATGGTTCCCAACCTCCACGATTGGTGCCAAGCGGGCAGACTGGCGTGCCAGTCTGGCAAATAAGGAACCGGGGGGGGCGGTGAGGCCCGCGGCCGTGATTTGAAAACCACGTCCCGCGGGCAAAACCGCACCCGGCAGAGTGACCACGGCATAACGAACCGTGGGACCTCTTTAAACAAAACCATCGTGAATCACCGGAGAGAGCAGGCGAGAGAGACAAGATCGGCAATGCGAAGCGTAAGAGCTGGAGTAAGGGACTCCCGGTGAGCTATGCCGAAAGGCGACAAAAAGCGAGAAGAAGAAGAAGAAGAAGAAGAAGAGTTAACGAAGGCAGATTCGACGAAGACGAGCGGACGAACGCAGAGGTAACGAAATCGATACGATGCGAGACGATAAACGAGCCGAACGAAGGGTCACAAGCAGAAGCAGTGTAGTGAACGAGGTGAATATCGATAGTAGCAGAATATAACTCGGGTTCAATTCAGTCGGGCGCCATGTCGAGAAAAATAGACTAAAAAACTAGAAGTTGAACAGGATGTTGAATACTGTTGAAAATTGAATACTAAGATACGCCAGTAAGTGGGCGCAGGGCCCAAACAAGTATATTTATTTACGTGGTTGAGAGAGGGGGGAGAGAAAAGATAAGAAGAAATGGGTAAGAAGGGCGAGGGCTAAAATGCTCTAACGAGACCGAGAGGGGGGGCTGACTGAAAACTCACCGATCGATAATCGGAAAACAAGATAAGAATGTACAGTACGTAGAGCGCGGCAGATAGAAGATGGACTAGGCACACAGGGAATGGAAGAAAATGAAAAGGGAGAAAGTGAATTCTATTAGAGCAAGCTGAAATTTCGCGACACCGGTCCCCTGCTGCCTATGAGCCGGAGCTGGGACTGCCAGACCTGGGCCCTCAAGGCCTCTACAGCACTTCTGCCAGGCCGTCAGGACCGTCAAAGCCCCTTCTGGTAAAGGACTTTATCAACCGTGATGGCGAGGAGCCTGCCTCTGGCGAGAAGTCTAGAGTCCGGACTGAGCAGATCTCGGCGGGTCAGTGGGTAGCAGGCAGCAACCGAATCCTGCTGAAACTCCTCGACGAAGGGTTCTTGGTCACCGTTAAGGATGGCGCGGTGGATCTTGAACAGCTGAAGGCCTACGTTCACTACTGTGTGCAGTTCGGCGAGTTTATGCACCAGGGTTTCAGTCATGCCGCCCTCAACTGTTACGATGAAGACTTCAGGATCCTGCAACACCAGTCGAGCGGCAGCTGGGAGCGGCAGTCGCTATCCAAGCACATTCTGGCACCAAAGTCAAATCAGGGCGGCACGCGATCTCCCAGCGCACCAACTTCAAGCCCAGTAGGCCAAAGCAGCAGCCGTCCGGCTTCGTCGGCCCGATCGATCCTGAGGGGCGGGAGCTGTGCGTGAAGTTCAACCGCAACGGCTGCCTACGGCGCGACTGCAAGTTCAGGCACGTCTGCTCCGCCTGCTACGAGGCGCACCCGCGCCAGTTCTGCACTTCAAAAAAACTAGATCGCGGCCGGCCGGGGGGCTCAACTGGCAGCGCAGTTGCCCCGGCCGAAGCCAAAGTCGAACCCCCGCTGCCCCCCGGCTGGCCCTGTCCCAAGCCCCTCGAGTCCGTCGCTTTCTCATCCGACCTCGCCACAGCCGCCTGGGAAGCTGAGCTGGCTGATGATCCTGACCGCGAATTCCTGCTGAATGGCATCCGCAACGGCTTCCAACTCACCTGCCCTGACCCGTCAGAAAGAGCCTCAACTATGTCAGAAATCCAGAACTACCTATCAGTCAACAGTTACCGGCAGCTGGTCGAGCAGCAGATGCGAGAGTAAATCCTTAATGGCCGCTACGTTCAAGTCAATGACAAACCGGAGGTCATCAGCGCCCTTGGCGCCATTCCGAAAAGCAACAACAAGATTCGTCTCATCTACGACTGCTCTAACCCTCCGGGTCTCTCCCTAAACAGCCGATTTTCTTCCGACAACAGAATCAAGTTCGAGACCGTCAGTTACTTCACCGCCAAGCTGCAGCCCGGTTGGTTCATGGCCAAAGTCGACCTCGCCAATGCCTACCGGAGTGTCGGCATCAGCCCGCACGATTTTCGGCTCACCGGCTTGAAGTGGAAATTCAGCGACCAGCGCAGCGATTCGTACATCTGCGACACGCGGCTCCCCTTTGGCGCTGCTGCCTCCATGGAAGTTTTCCACCGCCTGAGCCAGGCTGTCAAGCGCATGATGCAGAGACGGGGCTTCAACGATATCGGCAGTTATCTCGACGACTTCGCCATAGCAGCCTCC
This sequence comes from Macrostomum lignano, assembly GCA_002269645.1. Lineage (NCBI taxonomy): Eukaryota > Metazoa > Platyhelminthes > Macrostomidae > Macrostomum > Macrostomum lignano. The sequence goes on along the minus strand of NIVC01000070.1, from coordinate 511,036 downwards.
AGCAAGGACGACTGCCAGCTCGCTCTCAACACCCTGCTCAATCTGCTGCGGAAGCTTGGCTTCTCCATCAACTGGAGCAAGGTGGTGGCGCCGTGCACCAGACTAGTCTACCTGGGCGTCCTCATCGACACCGTCAGCGGCCTGCTGGAGCTTCCGAAGGACAAGCTCGACGCCACCAAGTCTCAGCTGCATTCCGCGCTCTCTCGCAAGCGCATCACCAAGCGCCAGCTCCAATCGCTCTGTGGCCGCATCAACTGGGTCTGCCAGGTGGTCCGCATCGGGAGGTGCTTCCTGAGACCACTCCTGCTCGAACTCAGCGACCTGAAGCAGCAGCGGCATAAACTGCGCGTGCACAATGATCTCCGCGAGATCCTTAGCTGGTGGGACGCCTGCCTGGCCGCCTCCCCCAGCTGCAAAATCTGGCGTTCTAACGGGCCCAGCTGGGCCATCGAGTCCGACGCGTCCAACTGGGGCGGCTGCGGCATCATCCGCGGCCCAGACATCACCAGCTGGCTCATCATGGACTGGCACCGCGACTCAACCGAGATCGAGCCGCTGCACGTCAACTTCAAGGAAAGTCTCGCGCCAGTGCTTACGGCCCTGCATTTCCAGCAGCAGCTGCAACTGGGCAGCCAGCTTGTGATCTACTCTGACAGCACCGCCGCAGTCGGCGCCATCAACAAGGGCTCGTCGCCAAATCGGGTCGTCAACTCGGCTCTGCAACAGCTGATGCTCCTCGCTGCGCACCGCGACCTCTCCGTCCAGGCCTTCCACGTCCCCGGGACATTCCAGATCTTCGCTGATAGTGGCAGCCGAGCCGATGACATCAGCGAGCTGACAAACTTCCTGCTCCGGCTCTTTGGCTCTGTTCACGTTGACCTTAGCAACCTTAGAGAGCACACCCTCTCGCCAGCCACCTGCGAATTTCTCGCCCAACAGATCGCCCGCCTCAAGTCCCGAGCGCGAACTTCAGCAAACGCTACCGCGAGCTTTGCCACCTGGCCTTCGCTGAGACTACCACGCGCTCTTACCGCTGCCAGATCGACTCCTGGAAGCGGTTCTGCAAGCAGATGCGCATCGACAGCACCAGACCGCCTCTGCAGCAGGTCGCGCACTACATCATCGCGCTGTCCGACCGCCTCTCCTCGCATGCCAGTGTCGGTGCGTACATTAACGCCGCAGACCTGCACTGCAAGCTCAAGACCGGCCGCGGCCTTCCTCGCGACCCCCGCATCGACCTGCTCCTCCGCGGTGTCCAGCGCAAACTCGCCAAGCCACCGGCGCGCAAGGCGCCCATCACTCCGGGTGACCTCCTCAAACTGCGAGGAGGTTACATGCATGTAAGTATAATGTCAGTATAAATATGAGAAATAAAGTGCATTTTGTATTTCTAATCATGGCTGACTGAATTTAATTATATTTCAACTTAAAAATTCCTGACAATATAAAAAATAAAAGCGTAGAGATCGCACAAAAGTTGCATAAGAAATGAATGCCCCGAAATAGGAAGAAACTGACTTTACACAGCGGATGACAGTTGGTACGATTTTTTCCTTGCTTTGTTGTCCCAAAACAAATTTCTGGATAAATATAGCTGCCTGCAGTCTCATTGTGGAAAACAGATAAAAGTGAAACATTTCTTTGGAAATAAATAAATAAAGGATCAACATCACACAGAATTAGAGTGCAAGTTTTACAACTTTTGTATAGTGCTCAGTATTCTATTCTCTATTCATGTCAAAAGAATGAGAAGTTACATGGATGCCTATATAGTTTTCGTATTTATGTAGCAAATGCATTTCAGTTACTGGTGCATACAAAATCGAACATAACTTTAAGAACCAAGACAGACACCCGCATTTCAAATAGCGATGGAAAATGTAGTTCTTTAACTGTGTCTAATTCTCAATACCATATTTTTCCTTGGGAATCTTTAGTAGCTACGGAAAAAATTGTTCTGATCGAAGCTATCAATGCGAATTCAGCGTTTATCCACACGATTAATATAGAGCATATCAGACTACTTTACAATCATTAGGTAAAAGCCATATGACGCTTTAGATCGAGGCATGCCAACGCTTAAAAATGTTCGAAAATGTTTTTAATACTGTAGAGGCGCGCGTGAGATTTCTTAGTGCAGAGATTTATAAAAACAGAATTAGATATCCACAAGAGGTAGCTATATATCAATGTTGCTGTTATAAAACATTTTTCAAGTATTAATATACGCTCGTGTACGAGTAACTTTAAAAAAGTATCACAGAGTATAATACTGCAGTCAATGTTAATGGCATGTTTATAAAAAACTGGCTGACCGTATAACTAAGAAGTCGTCTGTCATTCAAGTTTAAAGCTATATAGCTCGGACATGTAGTTATACGAGCTCAAATGAGTAAATGGCACTTTAGACGTTTACAGATTGGTTAACAGATCGCGTGTTGGTGGAAGGCACAGCAGCTTAGAAAGAGTTGTCTCCGAACTCACAACCTGAGCGCCGTTAGTCAGTTCCAGAACTCGCTTGACAACTTTAGGCAGCAGGTGAGTGAACTCGACAGATCGTAGGTCGGCGGCCAAGATTTCGTCTTTGAGCGCTTGAATAAATATGCAACCAGTGTTGGGATCTCGCCCCGACAGCTGACCTCTGCAAGCGCTGTAGATATACAGACAGTCTTGCCCGCGAATGACATTGGCTGACTCTGCAGGATGGGAGGTACTCAACAAGCGACAGGCCTGTACTATAAAAATCTTCGGCTTGCCCGCGAGGCTGTCGCACTGGCGCACCTGGTTGAACAAAGGCTCGAGTTCGATTCGCCCACCATCAGAACCAATGATGTGGCCGTCCTCGCCGTGGCTCATAACGCAGAGCACGAACACATCGTGCTGCTCGTACTCTGTCTCATGCCTGTTTAGGCTGATTAGATTGTGGCTGTTGAAAAAGTGGCTACTCAAATTATGGTGAGTCTCAACGCGCAATCCCAATTTGACAAAGGCTTGGTACAGTCCTGTCTCATGGGTGTCCGCCATCGCACCGTTTCTCCTGTCTGTATTGTCAAAATCCACATTATTTATCATGATGGCAACGCCTCTTGAGCTCGGCCTGCTCAGCATCCGGTATCGGTCGTTGGGCAGAAGCGCAGGTAGCGGTAATTGTGCACTGATTGCTTCAGAAGCCTCAATTGATGGCATTTCCTGTGCAGCTTCTTGAGCCCGAGCATCGGTTTGGAGGCTGTTGATGCTGGATTTAAAAAAGTGGCTATAAATGTTCATAAAAGACGACAAATTCATATCCTACGTTATCAGAGGCAACGGTTATAAAATTGTGAAAGCTGGATCGATGTTTATCTAAAGAATATTTGCTCTGTCTACTCGTGAGTAGTGTAGTTAGGAATTCTTTAGAATATGGATGCTTAATGCCGTATAAAGATATACCAGCTACGAGTATAATGATGAGATTACCTAGCTTTTTGGCCAGACAATTAAGCCAAAACACCACTTGAATATAGCCTAAAGCAGTTACTTAGGCACGAGAGAAAGAGACTATAAAAATAAAACTGCGAAACGAAAAGGCTTAAGTGTGTGCTTCTTATTTGATAGCGCTAGTTGGAATGAGATTACGACAATCAGTTTCATTCTCCACTACACTGCTATACACTGTATCTCTAGACGCCTGCACCAGAAAATGCGCTGTAAAAGTTGTGCGCTTTTACGCTCACTGTGTGTAAGTCTAGAAAAGAAATTATAATTTCAAATGTACACTCAAATACAGTTTTGAAGCGGAAGAAGTGTAAAGAGGTAAACTTGAGCAGAGAAAGAAGCCTTTACCTCAGCACAATCAAATTCGCAATCTTATGATGCTGCAAGTAAGTCGCCCACTCCAACGCGCTCATATTATACTCGCCACGATGTGTCCAATTCGACAGATTTTGCAGAACCTCACTCAGTTTTCCAATTACATCAAAGTGGTTTTCTCTAGCCGCCCAGATCAGAGGCGTATTACCGCTAAAGTCTTCTGTGTGAGGCTCTGCGCCCAGAGAGAGCAGAACGGCAATGCAGTCCTTGTTCCCTCGCATAGCCGCGTGCGCAAGAGCCGTTAGCTTGGCTCGGTCCTGAAAAGGTTGACAAAAAATCAATTTTACACTGCCATCTGGTGTCTGGGTTTGATCTCCTGGGTTGGCATCTCTGTCTCTTGATGGGCGCCCCTACTTGTGTCTCCTAGGCTGGTGAATACCACGTCCAATGGGTGGCAAAAGTTAAATTCCTCTCATTCGTTATTGGTGGAAATCGAGCTTTCTTTATGAGGGCGCTACAATGTTTGTGGGGTGCTGGGACCCTCTGCGTAAGACATTGATACTGCTAGTTCTAACTCCACCATCTCCAACTGGCAAGCAACGTGATCCGGGGCTAAAAGCTCCTGCCCTCGTCCTGTGCAGCTGCTCAATACGCCAGGACCGTTCAGGCGGGGTCAAACGAGGACCCGGAGATACGTAGACTGCATCTTGAGCGACGCTGGGGCGACCGAAACCGTCAATGGGCCCGACATTGTCCTCTCGCTGGCACTTCGGCGCGCCTATCTGACGCTCCCTCCACCGACTTACTAGGGGACTGTGTAACGCCTTTGTTGTTGTTGTTAGTTCTAATTCCGAATACATGTATTCGCTATTTTAAACTTTGCTGCTACTCTTACCCCTTGACTGAGATCGGTGGCTCCCATCTCGTGCAAAAGCTTTATTGTTGTCGGATAATTATTTAAAGCGGCAAGCATCACAGGCGTCTTCAGCGAGTTGTCTGGCGTGTTAACGGCTCGCTTAAGATCTTCTTTGTCAACCGACTGACGCAACTTACTTAGCGTCGTATTGTCCCCGTTACTACTAGCAACCGCTACCTGCGTCTGTCCGAGCGAATTGTAACTTTCTAGAACAGGATTTCTTACAGGCAAATAAGACTCAGCTTCACTTATGTGTTCGTCGGCAGACCCTGGCCTTGTTGCAGGAGACGAGCGAATTTGGCGACTGGGTGCAGGGAAGACAAATTCTGTGGTGCTTTTTTCTCAGAATGTGGAGTAAATACCAGGCGCTCGGAATTCTCTGCTGCTGCAGGGCCCTCAGATTTATGAGGAAGTCTAAAATCCAGTTTTTTCATAGCGAATTAGTGTATATAATTCGGCAGACAATTGCGTAATGTATAATTCTTAACTGAAACGGCGTCCGGATACTCGTAAGAGTGAAAATAAAAATTACTCACTGAACTGTGTCGAAATAATCCTTGCCTTCATATCTGAAAGGTAGTTTAAATGCATATATAATATACGAACGTATTTTCACAAGTCAGACTTCAGATGATCAAATAAGTCAAACTTTTACTTCCATAATGGCATCAACCTAAGCTTCTAGTGTGAAACTAACAAGGTCTTACACGCATCCTTTAATTAGGATTTAGGAGCCTTAGAAATTTCTTTAGTACGAGTACTACTTAACTAACAAATCTTACTCCTCAAGCAGCTTCACAAGCGAATGCTTGTTGCTTTTCCGAGCCAGTTGCAAAGCAGTGCATCCGTTTCGGTCTCTTAAATTCCAGTTAGCATCATTCTCCAGTAGTTTTTTGGCCACCTGCACCGACTGTGAGTCACTGCAGCAGTCGCTACTGGCTAGGCGCATCAGCGGCGTCGATCCGTCCTCTGCTGGAGCGTTCACATTGACGTCGAGTGCGATGAGCTCACGCACGGCTTCTAAATTTCCACTGTTTACTGCCGCGTGTAGGCAGGTGTTGCCAGTAGCATCTGCGCATGTTGGATCGGCTCTAATAGCTTCGTTCATGATGCCGCTGCACACTCCGGTTCCGCTAGAAATTCTCCACAGCTTGGTTCGGCCTTTCTCGTCTGGCACATCGCACTTGCAGATCGTTCGCTGGTGCTCGCAAGGAGCAACAGCTTGTAACTGGGCCAAATGGTCCTAGTGGAGTGTGAGCAGAGTAAAATGGCATTCAGTTAATCAATTCTAACGAAGTTTTAATCTCCTTGGCAAGAAGTTGTGACTTTAAAATTTTGAAAATTTATAGAAAAAAAACAAAATCTAAAATTTTGCATTGCGTACAATTTTGAGCCATCAACTAAAATAGCAACGAGGGGCAGAGCAGATGAGTGATAAACGCGTCTGGCTATTGCGTCACGACCCCTGATTCGATTCATTTGGAAATTTGGCCAGAGGCTTGCCGTGCGATTCAACACCCAGGAGAGCCAGCTGCCAAAGCACAGAGAGTGTACATGCTTGATGATTAGAAAGTCAGGGCATGTGTATGAGTGCGTGTCTGCGTATAGCATTGGTGCTCTTGCTCAGGAGTCAGCGAATGGGCAGAATTGTCTCAGCCGGGATGATGTCGCCGAATGCGTTGTATCGGGCTGCCGGCCACCGCCTTTGTTTTTACTAAAACTGTAGCAAAGTAAAATGTTTGTTTTTAAGCGTCCCCTGTATGAGTTAACTTACAGGGATGTGCCAATCACAACCAGCAGATGGTCTAAGTCCGAGTTCACTAAAATTTTCAATAATTAATAGTTTGTAATAATTCTGGTCTAATCCTGTATCGGACAAACTGTTGCAAATGTCAATAAGCCAGTCCAACCTACAACTCGATCATTTCTTCAATTTTGGCTCGCTTTGCGATATCCAAAGCTGACAGACCTTGACAGGACTTCATCTCATTCAGGTATTTCGTCTTGAATTGATGATATTTGTTCTGCCGAAAGAGATGCAACAGGTGTTTAATGCACCTCCATTTGCCAGCTTCCACCGCCACCATGAGAGGCGTGAGGCCCTGGTAATTCTGCAGCCACTTCGATTCAAACGCTAGCAAAGCGAGGAGTTGCAGATTATTGTTTCCCGCCGCCAGGTGTGCGGCTGTGTCCCCCTTAGAATCCGTAGCGGAAGGATTGCAGCCTAAGTGGATCATGTAGTCAGCGCATTTTGCTGTTCGCCTCGCGTAAGTATCAGCGTCTGCTAGCATCAACAGGACGGTGCGACCTTGCAAGCCGTGCATCTTCATTAGTGTCGGATTTGCCAGCTTACGGACACTGTCAAAGTCTCCTTCCTTGGCAAATTTAACTAGCTGATTCATGGCCTGCAAAATGTGTTTTTTACATAGTTGAAGTTTATCAATGCAGTGTTTGCCTTTCTTTTTAGGAAAAGGCAAGTGTCAAATTCATCGATTTTGTTATTCTCGATTAAACTTTAAGGCTCTAAAGTCTCAAATGATTTGACTCAAATCCAACGATCAGACTGCCTGGCTCTTACCTCATTCAAAGACAGAGCATATTCCTCTGGAAAGTAGTCTGCTTTGCCGTTTAAATATGCCAGCCACTTTCTTCGATGCTGAGTCGGCCTGCGCAAAGTCCAGACAATTTGTCCGGCTTTGATTTCGACGCCGAAAGCGGAATAATTATGCATCGCAATTGCCAGGTCATCGGCTTCACCGAAATCAAACTTATCAATAGGCAAGGAATAAGTGCTCCCGGCGCAGTAGAATGAGCAGCCAGGCGGTTTGATGCTCAGCTCGGTAATTAACACCTTTGTGCCACCTGGCAACCTGTTGAAGTCTCGAAGTAGCCGAGCCTGAATGCATCGCTTGAGACCGTCGCTAGGGAATGATCCAGTTTCTCCAGTGGACTCTTTTCTGCCCTTGATAATATCTTTACTAAACAGAGGCGAATCGGTCAAAACGAGATCGCCTGTCTCCAAGCTCGTCTTCGGCTTGCCATCTGCCAAGGTCGATGACGATAAGCAGCGAGTTGCTACATACGAGTAGTAGCACTTCTGAGCTGAGCTGCTGCTGCTCATTCTGGTGTGTTTGGGGTAGAGTATTTGTTTAAATTATATGCTTTTATGTAGCTGCAAGTATTGCATTTGTTATCCCATCTCAGTTTATGAGCACCCGATCTCAGCCATGCATAGAAATCATCAAATGGATCAAAGCGCCTGAGTCTCAATTGCGCCATAAAAGAACAGATGGTCTGCTATGAATGCTCAATGAATTGACGGAGTCTGGATGCTCGTGGCTGCATGGCTCTGGTTGTCCCAGTGATCGGAGATTGTCTATGCGGCGAACCCCTCCTTAACAGCGACGATTGCATGAGATCGGATGCTCGAGGTTGAGTTTACGTGTCATGAAACACTACGAAACACTACGCCATCCTCTATCGCTACAATAGATTTCTACGCATGGCTGAGATTGGTTGCGAAATTCAATTTATAAAAAATGAAGCACACCACCATAGAAGCATATGTTTTCAGTTTTGTGTAGCTAAATTGAAATTCGCCTTCGTAGATTACCAAAACTTTAAATAACATTTATTTTATTCTCCTATGGAACAATTGAGAGCCTTCCGTAGTTTGGCTATGCAAATTTTGTTTAACTCCACTGGACGAATTTTTAAACAAATTTTGACCCTAATCTAATATATAACACTAAATCGATAGCACTATATATTTTATTATCTTTTCATATTGTAGCATGGTACAAACTGGATAGGCTCTACAAGCTCTAGCTCTCTCTTCAGACTACAGAACTTCAATGCAAATACTCGAAATTCTGATGAACACCTTTTAGCCAACACAGTTAATTTCGTACAGTAATGCATATGTACCTGGATTTCTTTTCGTAACTCAAGTTCACTAGCGTCATATTTTTGAGATTGTTTTGGTTGGTAAATAGTTGCCAAATGCAACTGTACGTCCTAAAAAATGACATTGACAGTTAATGCAATGTGTTAATTTTGTTTTAATTTGGGTTGTTATTTATATGTAGTTGCTTAACTCATATGAAAAAATATACGAGTGCAAGCTAAATAGACAGCTAAAATTTGAGTACTTACCGTTTAGTTTATGATACAGTGGTCAGTGAACTAATTCTTGAGTGTAATAATTAATTCAAGATTATAATCACGAAAATGTTTTAACTTGTTGTTTAAATACGCCGCGAGAAGAGCTTGGTTAGTCAATATAACAAATTATAGTGGATATCGATAATCAAGCAATTATAATAGAGATCCATATTAATAAAAAGACTGATTTAATATTTAAAAAAAATCTTACTTTATTTAAAATGAAGGAGCTAATTGAAACTATTACGAATAACTAACTAGAAGCGTTTTGAAGATTGATGATTAAATTTTCATTCTGTTTTAAAGACGCGTAGTGCGGCTTTGTCTGCTGTTGTGCGCGTTGTAGTTTTCAAATTGCATGAATTAAGCAGCCAAAAAGACACGGTTTAAGTCAATGGCGCAGGTGTCTCGATCCTATAATATATAAAGCAATTCAAGCAGCAACCATAAATTTTATTTTGAAGCTGTACGCTAACCTAACAAAATCAATTACATGATCATGTACTACATACATATACATACATACATACACTTGTAGTTGAAAAAAATATGTCGCTACAGAAGCCAACTTGACGATAAAATATCAAATGTTCAAACACTCTAAGTATATGCAAGTATAAATACAGTACATGCATGTACATGCCATAACAAATACTGTATGTATCTGCTCCATTTAGCTCCAGTACATGTAAACATGCAAATGTAATGTAAATACCGTCTGGTCTCTAATTTTTGTGTTACTTGCTTTACTCAATTACTGGATAGGACCCTTGCTCGAGCTTTAGTCCAGATGACTCATCGGATGATCCACACAATACACAATGTCGCTCCATCGGAGTTTCTCATGCGGCCCGGACCCAGCGAGATCGGTTGCGGCTTCAGACCGGACTGCTTCGGCTTCTACTGGCTGCTCGGAGCGTGTCGGCTGTTCATCTTACAGGCGTTTTTCAACGCTAGCGTCTGGGTCAACACCGGCACATGCGACGCCTTCGTGACCGGTTGGTCGATCAGCTGCATAGATTTCTATCTACTTGTAAATTGACTTTACGAATTTTAAAAATGAGTTGAACTAAATATGCAGATGAAATTCACCGGATCACCTCAACGTCAAACTAGAAGCGTTTGTCGTTTTCAGGCTGCTGCAGCCAGAGCTCAACCGAACCGGCCTATCCCTACCCCTGCAACGAAGCCATCGACGGCAATTCGAATCAGGATTTATTCGCCAACTCCTGCACCCACACTAAAGACAACGTTAACAAGTGGTGGGAGGGCAGCTTTACAGCCCGGTCATTGGTGACTTTCGTCACCATCTACAACAAGCAGGGCTGCTGCACTGACAGGCTCAACAAGTTCGACCGTCAGCGTGCCATTCTCCGTGGCCAACTTCACCTGCAACGCCTTCGGCTCTCGGATCCGAGTCGTGAGTCGCAGCAACCCGCCTTTAGCCCTCACCATTTGCGAGCTCATGGCGTTTGGCTTTTCAATCTGATGTAGGAGCAAATACTGTACATAATCCAGTTTGATCAGAATAGGCTGGAGCTGCGTCAGAATGTCCATGGAATAGCCATAATTTGAGTTGCCTAGAGTTCGATATTCGATTTCTAAAGTTATCAGTGATAGAAGAATTCTTTGTGACCCTTGAGCTCCAATTTTATATAACTTATGCTATCAGAACTACATACACGTGTATGTGTGCATTCGTTAAGTTACTCTTCTAAGCAGTAAGACAAATCTGCTTTCAGTTCTTATTCATCAACTATGGCTGACGAAATAATTTTTTCAATTACTAAGTTTCCTTTGTCACTAAAAGTACGTGTATCATAAATGATAAAGGCTATGCAAAATATATTTTACCCTTTAAGAATTTACATTGCGAGTGCATTGTTTTAGTGTAACATTCCACAAAATTTTCATAAACGAGAAATTAGCAAAACAGCGCTACGAATCTTAGATTATTTGTCCTAAGGAATGTTTGAAAACCGTAATTTTATACGAACACTTCAACATCAGAGAGAGAGACTCTTCAAGATCGATTGTGTCGCTGCAAAAACATTGCCTGCATGCAATGGATGTAGGCACGTCCTGCCCCCCCCACTTATCTTTGCGCACCCTCCCTTCCTCCCCTGTGGTTCCTGTCCCCGTGATGACTCATCCCAATGATGACTCATGTTTATCGCCTACCCCACTCCCCCAAGCAACAAATTTCTATTGTTCGAATTCATAATTCATGCGTGTGACAGCTTTACGACCCCCCATATCTCCCTAAGCTTTTCTCCGCCTATTACAATGCATGTACGTAATCCCCTATCATCAATCTTCGCTGCGTCCCACCCCAATTTCTTGCCCAATCACAGTGCGGCTGGTGGGTGACGTCATCAGGGTTGCTTGGTAATGGAGGTCAAGAACAGGTCACTTGCCTTCAATGCCACACATCTCGCTCACGTAATTACCCTACGCGTGGTCTCAGGGCTATAAATAGAAGCCTGACTTGAGCCCTACATGCACACATGGACTTAACCTTCCCCGAGAAGCTTAGCACCCGAATCAGCGGCACTTCCCACCTTTCCTCTGGACTGACTCTCGCCCCTAAAATACTTTGATTGCTCTTAGATCCTCGGGATCGCCCCAGTAGGCACCCGCTAACACCCTCCCCAATCTCTGGCGTGTACCTTCAAACAACCCGGGCCCGCTGTCCTTGTTTGGGATCTTCTTGGCCGCAACGCAGCTACCGCACCATCCAGAGGTGGACAAAGTCTGGGGGACGAGGCCTGCTAGCGGCTGTACCTTTCAGCGCCAGAGCCCAGAGGTTGCACACTGTACAGGTGTTTCAATGCAGCCCAGGCTACGTCACAATACCTAAAATTGCATACGAGCGTGCAGCATACATGTAGCTTTTAAAATCGCTCTCGGCGCATTGGAACATTTTACTAGGCTATTACTCGTCACAGAAAGCAATTGCCCAATGGGTGATTTTACTGCCTTCCTGAATTACCAGCTTAGTATCTACTGAGAAGTTTTACATGTAGATGCGTGCCAGCCTCGAGTATGCAGAGGTGCAGACTATAGAGAAGTCCCTGACACTGCACCCAGCTTCTTGTCTTGTCGAACGACAATCCAACGACCAAGAAGTTGCCAAAGACACAAATTAAAGTAAGAGTGGGCTTGTGTATAAGCACTGCTCGTTCTGGCCGCGGTGAAATGTATAGTCTGGATACGGCAGCCATCAAGCACACAGAAATAATGGTCGCAAGATGATGTTTCATTCCGCGAGTCATGTTCGATTCCTGGTATTAAAAAATTTTTAATCATTGAGAGATTTTGAATTTGATGTTATTATGTATAAGCAATAGAGCACAAACTCACCAGAAACAAGCGGAGGAACCCTGAGTTCTTAGCTGTAGCAAGTCTGTCAGCCCTTACACAAAGGAGGTAGAGAATGCTTGTCTATTATAAAACTAAAAAAGTCACTCAACGGCGGTTGCCATGGCTACGCTCGTACACGTCATTATATTTTGCCCAATTAAAATTGAAGCCGTTCCAGGGGTAGTCATGAGTCATTCAGTCGATTGAATTTTATAGCCAATGCTGAGTGCAGTGACTGGCAGCAGTTCAGTTGCGTTGGATGCGGGATGCGGGCGGAGAGAGAATGGTAGGCAGGGGGAATAAAATGTAGAAAATTTTCCCTAATAAATCTCTGTAAATTTCCTTCATCAGAGAAGCGCGGTCCGGCATTTTTCACTAGTAAAGTGTAAAACTTTATCCGCCACTGCACCCTAGATCCTCACTCAGGAGTGTCTCATTGTCCAACAGAACAGCCGTTCCCATGGCAACCGCTCCGCTTTTCAATGTTTTGACAAAAAATGCTGCTTCTCTCCCAAGGGCTATTTATCTGGGATCGACTAGCTGGCTGTTTGCCCAGCTACAGCTACAGACCGCCTAAACCTCTGAGCAATGTCGTATTAGAATATGTTTGCGTTCTCTAGCTGGACTCTCCGACAACCTCCCTCCCCGTCTCTTCCTCCGACCTCTTCCTCGGCCCTCTCCGTAGCCGTACGGGGGCCGTAGCCCAGCACAGTGGTCCAGCAGTGCGGAGCTCTGATCTGGCTCGATTCCAAGTGCAGTCACATTAATTTGGGGCTAAATTGGAATCTCGGCTTTGCTCTGCTCGTGACCCTTGAGGGCCAACCCCCAAGGCACAGTGAAATGTACTTGCCATAACAATGAATAAAGATAGGGCCGCTGTACACTCCTGTGTGTGTGTGCCTGTGCGTATGACTGCGTATGTATCCGCGCGCTTGTGCGCTTAAGAATCGTATTTAATCCAATATTATTTAGGAACTATTTTAGAGACTATTATGAATAGGATTTAGGTTAGGTTATGGAGGAAATTAGGAAATTGCAATGTATCAGAGCGTGGCGTGTAGCAGAATTGTTAACAGCTGCACCCTTACAAAAAGCCACAAGTGCTTGATGACGGGCATTGTAAATAGTGAGTACAGGCCGCCCTAAAAGTCTGTTTCCACTTTAAGGGTCTTATGTCTTTTATTTGGGACGGGGATTCAACTACATGTCCATCCAATACTAAGATAATTCAGAAGACGCACCAGCACGTCCAGCAGGAAGGTCCGTGAGAATCGGCCAGGATTGCGAGTCTGGGAGCGGCGCATTATTTATTATTTGATGCGAACATTTTGAAGGGTTTGTGTGGGGGAAAACTAACGAGCTATTATAAAGTTCCGACCAGACTTATCCTATACTATACGCTTAATGCTTGCTTTAATATAATTGTAATTTTATGAAACCACTAAATACTCGTACATATAGGTTTTCCTGCACCAACAGTGGCGTAAATTTAGTTAACAGAGCGCATATCAATTGACATATTGCATGCGAAAATCCCATTTAAAACTGCGCTGAAACGGTGCTACTTTCAGCCAATACCATGCAGGGATTCGCCAAAATGCTGGCACCGATATAAATGTAGTGCATATGTTGTGAGCTGCGCCTTACAATGCCCTTGCCCCGACTACTGTGCTCTCCGCCTCTCCTCTCCCTGCCGCTGGTTTACATTCTGTTCTGCCCCCCTGTCTTAAGCTGCCATTCTTCATTTTATTTTTTGTTTTTATTTTTACTGGCTGGCTGTCTCTCTCCCGTTTGGGCCAGTCCAATCATGTCTCTCGCCGCGCAGGCCCCTGATTGGCCAGCCTTCCCCCAATTCTTTCTCTCTCGCTCTTCAACACTGTGAGTTTTGCCCCCACCCCCCGTCCCCAGCCCTGCGTGGCTTAGCCCACCCAACCCCTTGCTCTCACCAAGTATTTACGTGCGCGCACGGCCCTCGCCCGGCTCTCGCCCTCCCCATGCCTCTAGCCTCTTCTGCTCCCTCTACCACTACGTACTTAGTACATAGTCAGAGCAAAACGAATTAAAGCGACAAGGCAAAGCCAGACTGCATAAGCGCAGCAGCGAGAGTTACCCATCCCGGAAGTACAGAGTGTTGTTCTTCATTTATTTTTCGTCTTCCAAGTATTCTCTTCTCTCGTCATAGTCTTTATTCGGGTCTGCGAAATGTCCGTGTACGCCTCCAGAGACCTGGAACCTCCAGAAACCTCTGCTGCTGCTGAGTGTCTGTACGCTCTCAGCCCTCCACTTGCGCCCCTAAGTACGCCTAGGGGGTTGCCGCTCTCCCGCTTATATACCCGGCAAGCTCTGGGCAGTCCCGTACCCAAACCCCGATCACCCCGTATGCGCGGTCCGCACGGACGGATCGATCGAAGCGTAAAATAAAACACAAAATAAGAATTTATCATTTTTTATAAAGCAAAGTTTTTATTTAATTTTTTATCAAGATCTCAGCAAAAACTCCAGAAATTAATTGATTCGTTGTAACAAATTAAACAAAATGGTCGGAAAGATTTAAAAATATTTGTTAAGAGTAAAAATTGGCATTTAATGGCACTTAAAAAATGAGAAATATAAAAAATATTTGTAAAATTGTCAGAAAAGTGATACAAGCAGTTAGCTAGCTATCTATAAAATAGGACATTCGTTAAATAATCGTTGGAACGTCATGAAAGGCTAGATTTAATTCCTGATACTCTCGCGAGATTCTGCAAAAAATGGGCGAAAAGCTGGAGAGGAAAGTTCAGCTCAACGATTTAAAAAATTAAAAAAAAAGCAGCAAAACTTCAGAACTTGTCTTGCTTTGTGATTTACATTTAAGACAGTAATGCATATTGATAGCTATTTATAGCTTAAAATCATCGGGATCCAATCCGGTTGAGGTATCGTCCCATCCGCGTCCTTCCGGTTTGCTTCCGGTTTATTTTAAGAACGAGTTTAAGCAGGCTTAAACCCCGGGTGCAAACCGGATGCAGAATGTTAATTCACTTTAGAGCGTCAAGCGTAAAAATTCTACCTTATTAAAACAAACACTACATTACACCTGAAAAATCTAGTCTATTTTGAATTGAATTGACATTTTTACCCCATTTAAAAAGCAAAATAACCGTTGGATTTTTTTATACTTATGACGCAAGTTCAGTGTTGTGCAAGTTACTCTGAAAAAGTAACGTCCGATTAAGTAACTTCCGGTTCCAAGGAAAGGAACTTCCGGCACTTTTTCCGGTACCGGTACTTTTAAAGAAAAGTAACTTCCGGTACTTCCGTTACCGGTCCTTTCTAATTTTAAAGAACTGCCAATTAAAAATTACTTAAACATGTCTTCGTGAAAAAAACAAAAACATGTGTTGGTCTAGAGTTAAACATGATGTTATTTCTCAAATAAAGATGCTACATGTTTTTTTGTTATTATCGCGTCCAAAATTTGAGTGAATAAATAACACTCGCCCTACTTGTATATAGTATTGTGCATGTATAGTATTGTACTTTTACAGTAGTCAGCAGTACTTTTGTACTGCTGACTCATTTAGAATCAACAATAATAATATTCTGGGAGCCTTAGAAATGCCAGTTAACAGTTAACAAAGAAGATACCGGACAACAAATTATGGCTGGAATTTTATAGATGGACCAATGCGCAAGACTTTAAAATAACTTGATTATAGTGTCTTTGCGCTGCAATTAGAAAATGAAAATTAGCCTCAAGGAGTTAAAACTCAAAACCTTCTTAGAATTTATCACTCGTGTCGTCCTGCACGAACATCAAAATGAAGAAATCGGCCTTCAAAAGATGTTCCACGAATAACGAGTGCAGCGTCCTGGTGTACTGCTAGTTATGCTTGTTAGAAAACTTGCAAAGGAGTTGTTATTTAGTGCTAAATTGACTGTTTGGCACCTAAAATTTCATGTTTAAGTACCGGAGGACCGGACTTATCAAAAAGTAACTTCCGTTACCGAAGTCCGGCATTCTAAAAAAAGAACCGGAAAAAAGTGCCGCTTTAAAAAAAGTAACTTCCGGTACTAAAAATGCCAGAAGTGCCGGAACTTTGCCCAACACTGCGCAAGTTGCATCAAATTCGAATATCACAGTCAGCCTCTGTGCCGGTTTTCCCGCTATTTCTGGGACAACCCTCGTACATGCATATAAATGTTACACGAAAAATTTCCTTTCAAAAGCACCACAAAATTTTCCACCTTTATCGTTTGTTTCAATCAGGCAAGTCCGGCAAACACCGAAAACTAAACTATTTGTGTCTTAAATAATATCTTAAATACTTTCAGTAGTAACTGTAGATAAATTCAGTACGATACACCGTTACGCAGTTTCTAATGATTAGGGTTAGAATAAGGATTAAGATTTAGGATGGGGTTATGGTTTGGTTAGGATTCAGGACACGAACTGACGAAATCGTATGTAGAAGCTGCGTAACACCTCAATTCTGATGAGGTTATAAACGCGCCTTGAATACACAAGAATTTTTCATTTAACTTTACATTAATTCTTCAATTCAACTTTAAAGTATCAGCAAATATGCGTGTAAGCAGACACCTCACCTCAAGCCGGACAAACGTGGACACAAAGGACAGCGATACGAGGATGCGAACAGAAAAGGTGTGCAATACACAACAGTTAGCTTTTAATTTCTGTTTTGAACTCTAATTGGGGGAAAGTAGAGATGCTTCTGCAGAGTAACTACCCATTCGACTACCTGTCGGCCCCCTGTTGCTTGATTAACTTGATTAGCAACTTGCAGCAACAGGTGGTTGTTGAAGTCTTCGGACCGCAGGTCGGCCGCCATGATGACGTCACGGAATATGTTAGTGAAAATGCCGCCAGTTGAACCACTTCGCTCCGACCCCAGACCCTCGGAAGTGCTGTAGATGTACAGGCAGTCTTCCAGACATTGCACCCGAGTTCGCGGCGCCACAGGCCCATCCACTACTCGGCAAGCTTGGACAATAAAAATCTTCGGCTTGCCACGGAGGCCGGGACACTCGCGCACCTGGCTGAACAAAGACTCCAGTTCGATTCTGTGGCCGTCTGTACTGAATATGCAGCCGTTATGGCCGTGGCTCATGACGCACAATACAAAAACATCATGCTGCTGGTATTGTGTCACAGGCCTGTTTATAGCGGGCAGGTAGTGCGTAAAGAAGTGACTTGTCAGGTTGCAGTGAATTTCTACTTCCAGTCCCAACCTCTCGAACGCCTGTGTCAGCCCCGTCTCGTGGCTATCGTTCATTGCTCCATGCCTTCGAGGTAGACTCGCAGTGTTGAAGTTAACATTGTTTATTATAATTGCAATGCCTCTTGTGGGTCTGTCCATGGAGTATCGATTGGGAGGCAGCGGCATTGGCGGTGCTGTTGGCGGTAGCGATGGAGGAACGACGGAAGGAGCAGCCGCCGCAGTAGCTTCGCTCCACGGAGCCCGTTCTCATCTCCAGCCTCAGCAGTGCTTCCTCTGGCACTTGTAGCCAATGTTCTAGCGTCGCTTTGGTAACTTTTTGGCATACTAAAATAAATGTTTTTTGCATTTATGCTCTAAAATTAATTAGGATTAATTTTCAAATTCGTGAGCAACTCTACTAGCTTATTGCTCTGAAATCTTTTATTACGAGCGGTCACGTAAATGGGTTCGGGGGCTTACGTTTATTGATGACAGTGGCTAGCTAAATTGTATCACATTGTCCACTACTAGCGTAGAGACGCTACTGTTCAAATAACTGGTCTTTGCCAGGGGCTTACATGCTTAAAAAGCGGGTTGTACAAAGCGTGAAGCTGAAAGAAGTTCCTAATAGTATGAGCTAGTTAGGTAATACTGACCTCATTTATGAAAATTTTCGAATGTCCTTATGACAAAAATCACTTAAGTTCGATCTTCTTTCTGCGTAAATCGACTCGAATAATTACATGGCTCGACTTAATGGACTCTTGTAGCCTACGCTCCTAAAAATTACAGATCTAAAATATCCGTGACGCAAGTTAAGTTTCCTGGAAGAATTGTTGCATTTACCTCTGTTGGATGAGATCGCAGCAGTCCTGAAATTTATTGAACTTGGCCCATTCCAACGCTGTCATCTTGTACTCCCCTCGATGAGTCCACTCAAGCTCCGGAACTCGACTCAATTCCTTGATCACTTCCAGGTAATTTCCCCTAGCGGCCCAAATTAGAGGCGTGTTGTCGCAGAAGTCTTTGGTGTTTGCCTCGGCTCCGATATCGATCAGAATGGCCACACAGTTTTGCGACCCCCGCTTGGCGGCGTGCGCTAGGGCGGTAAGCTTGCACCGGTCCTATTAGTAATTTGAGGCGAGGACGCAATAGGCGAGATGGGCCTGGACGCAACTTAAATCATAGTTATGTAAGCATCAATAAGTTCTTACCACTTTCTTTACATCGGCTCCCATGCTATGCAGCAACTTCACCGTATCTGGATGGTTATTCGCGGCCGCGTGCATCAGAGGCGTCGAAAGAGAGTTGTCTGGCTTGTTGACTTCTTCGACCACGTTAAGATGCTTTATATGTGACTTGTTTGTAAAAATTTTAAGTAACTTATTGTTCCCTTGAGTGCTGGCCATGCAAATCGGCGTCTGTCCAAGTGAATTTTTAGCCCGAATTGAGGCGCCAGCTTTCAATAATTTAACAGCCAGTTCGGGGTCTGCATCGCTTTTTGCCAATAGCATGAGAGGAGTCTCGTTAGTGCCCCGGCTCCACTTCTCATTCAGAACTTTGTCCGGCTCTTCCGCATCGAACAAGCGCTCGATTTCCTCAGCGGAAATAGATTGCTGTCGTTTAGGAGTACTCGTTTCTTGTTCCGACTCTAGATCGGACTCATCAATTCTGCTTGCCCTTTTTTCTCTTTCCGAACGAATTTGTTGCAGCGTTAAAGCAAAATTGGATTCTCCTTCTACTCTTTCAGGGTGAATTGAAGATGCTGCACGGATAAGCGGAGTAGTGATAAAGCATTGCTCTTGTTTTTTCTTCGGATTAATTGACGACACTGGACGATTAGTGAGAGAGTCTTTGTCTGCTTCTTCAGTGTGAGCTGAGGTCGGTGCACCAATATCACAAAATTCTCTGTCTGATCCTTCAGTGTCAGCAGAAGTCGGCGCACCAATGTCACGAGATTCTTCATCTAATTCTTCAGTGTGAACTGCACTGTGTGAAGGAAGCAGTTGTCGTTCATTTCCTGATTCTTCTAATTGTCTTAAACCCGAAAAATCTGTGTTTTCTTCCAAAATCGCTTTCGGGCGGTGTGAAGGACCTTGAGGATGAATGCGCTTCTTTATTTTTTCCGTCTCATATTTTAAACTAGTAGCTTCAGAGGATTCAGACTTTCGCAGAATATCTTCCTTCATGGACCCTTCAAGATGTCTTTTTGGAGGCTGCGTCTTCTGGAGTTGCACCATTGAGTACTCAAGGGCTTTGGCTGGAGCTGAGGCAGTAACGATGCTTGTTAAAGAGTGTCTTGCTTGACTTGCTCTAAAATATTGTGTTGTAGAAGCATGTTTGTTTAATATAATAAATGCCGGAAATTTTACTTTAGTAACGGTTTGACTATATGAATAACAACGTTTGCGCTGATCGTGAATCATTGGTTCTTCCAGTTGGGTTTCTTTCTCGAATGTTGTAATTCAAAAGCAACATTCAGAGTGTGAATTATTCAGACTTTGTTAAAAAGTGGTTTCTGTACTAGTTCTCTGTAGCAATTATAGTCTATGGTACTGTTTGATATTTGTTTTTATGCAGGTGACTGCCTGTGGCAAGGATTTTGTATGGGAATGTCTGTGACACGGATGGTCTACGGGAATGTCTGTGGCAAGGATGGTCTACGGGAATGTCTGTGGCAAGGATGGTCTACGGGAATGTCTGTGGCAAGGATGGTCTACGGGAATGTCTGTGGCAAGGATGGTCTACGGGAATGTCTGTGGCAAGGATGGTCTACGGGAATGTCTGTGGCAAGGATGGTCTATGGGACTGTCTGTGACAACGTTTGGTGGCCGGTACAGTCACCGCGTATTTCTCAGCCTAATACCAGTAAGTTTTAAATCGGTAAATGACCTTCACGGGTTTTCCGTGCCGTACGCTCGTACGATTCAAGAAAACAATAAAGTAGCTATAGAAAAAGCAAGCAACTACAGTAGCTAGCTAGTTTCGAGCCTTACCCAGCCACTTCGAAATACGATCTCCCTTCATATCTAAAATGGAGGAAAATAATGCACAAAGTTAAGAGTAAGAAGAAAGTGCATCGATTTTCGAAAACAAAACATAATACTTAATATCTTCAAAAAGTCCTAAGATTTTAATTAACAATTCAGATCATTTAAAGTGCTTTAAAGTCATAAATTGTACAGCCTAGTCCTAAGTTAACCTATTAACAAATTTTTGCTAATGGTACCCTCCAAAACGTATGTTTAGATGTTGGCCGACTTCAAATGATCTAGTTTTACTTTAGTGCCACTTTAGTGCTTACTTTAGTACTTGCTGTAATCAAGCAACGAAGCTTTAATGAATAATTTTTGATTCGCAAAAATAATTCTCACTGCGAAAGAAGCTTGACAAGACTGTTCTTTCCGTGCTCAACAGCGAATTTCAGGGCCGTAGAGCTGCTATTGCTCTCAATCGTCCAGTCCGCACCTGCATCCAGAAGCAGATCAGCAATTGTTACTGACTCGCTGTCCGAGAGTTCTGAGCTGGTTGCCACGCGCATTAAAGCGGTAACGCCGTCTTCAGTTCGCTCGTTCACGTTTACTCCTGCGTCAATGAGCGCTTTTATGACTTCTTCGTTGCCTTTACGCACCGCCGCATGCAAGCAGCTGCTGCCAGCTACGTCGGCACAAGTTGGGTCAGCTTTGCTCATCAGAAGGCGCAGTAGGGATTCATTGCTCTGGTTGTCCTGGACGCACTGCCACAGAATCGTCCTCCCGTGTATATCTGGTAAGTCGCAGTTGCCAATCGTCAATTTTTGTTGCAGTGCCGATACGTTGTTGGATTGGAAAAACCGCATAAGCTGGTTTCGAACTTCTCCCTATGGTTTCATATGAGTTATGTATTGCAAACATAGCATTAATAAATGGTCCAAAATAGAGTCTTTTTAGCTAAACTATGAAAAAAACTGGGCAATGAATGCTTTTGGAAAGTGGCGTAGAAACTTTTGGTGGGTGCCAATGTCTCTTGGTGGGCACTCCTCTCTCTTTTGGTGGGTGCCACTGTCTCTTGATGGGTACCACTGTCTCTTGGTGGGTACCACTGTCTCTTGGTGGGTACCACTGTCTCTTGGTGGGTACCACTGTCTCTTGGTGGGTACCACTGTCTCTTGGTGTGTACCCTTCTCTCTTTTGGTAAGCGCCAAAGCTCTCTTTTAAGCTCTCTTTTAGTGGGTGCCACGATCTCTTTTGGTGGGTACCACTGTCTCTTGGTGGGCGCCCCTGTCTCTTGGTGGGCGCCCACTATTCCTGTCTCTTAGGCCAGTTGCTGCAATGCTCAAAAGATGGCAAAAGTTAAGCTCCTGTCATTGGTCGAGGTCGGTTACTTTTTAAATTAGTTTTTGGAGAAGTATAACTTTTTGTAGAGTGATTGGAGGAGCCACTTGGGGGAGGGGCCTCCCCACCATGGACTTCGCTGTGCGTACGCCATTTCGTAGAGTTTGAAGACTCAAACTTGAATTTTAATTTATTCTTTTTATCTATGTTATCTATTTATTTACGTATTTTTTGTCTGTTTCAGGCTAAATGCACCAACCATTGCACAATGAAAAAATCCTATATAGTTAGAGCAGAAGTTAAGAGATTCACCAATTCATTGCTTATGCAAACGGTTTTAGTAAGCGGGCAGTTCCTCGCCCAAGACACAGTTGCTTGCCATTCACTGGAATGAAATCGTATGAAGCAGTTCTAAGACTCTCTCAATCGCTTTAATATTTGCTAGACTATTGAAAAATAATTACTCGTAACTTACATTTCTATTAGATTTCCAATTTCCTCATTCCCGTTTTCCTTTGCAATATCGAACGCAGTTAAACCGTTTCGATCATTATTTGCAACAAAACCTTTCATTTTATAGTACCTTTGCTGCCGAAACAGGTGCAGCAGATGCTTCGCGCACTTCCAGTTGCCCAGCCTTGCGGCTTCCATTAGAGGCGTGCGTCCCTGGTCATTTTGCTGCCACTTCCAGTCAAATGGCACAGCGGTTACGTGAGTCAGCGCGGTGAGAAATCGAAGGTTGTCGTTTTGGGCTGCGAGATGTGCTGCTGTGTTCCCCTTTGCATCTATGGAATACGTGCAGCATCCTAGGTGTACTAGATAATGTATACACTTAGCGGTCCCTGGGCTGCTGTTTTTTGATTCGGCTGCTAGCATCAATACGTTGCGGCCTTGATCACCATGCATCATCATCAGCTCCCTGCTAGCTAGTTGGCGAACTCTTTCGAAATCGCCTTGGATTACGTGTTCAGACAATACAGTCATGACCTGCAATTGAAAGTTGTTTCGAGTCTTCTAAAAGCATTTCTTGATTTTATGAGTTTTTACAATGCATGCTTATTATTGCTAAAAACGTTTTTGCCATGAAACAAAACTAGACTTTGGGTGCAATCACAACTTCAATTATTTGAGCTGCTCGTCTGGGCGCCCCAGCTAAATAGCTGTAATCTTCAACCATGCATTGAATTTAGTAGTAGGATACTATATCTCAAAATATCGGGATAGATTGTTCAAATTCTAAGGCAGTCAAGTTTAATTTATTGGCATTTGAAAGCTCTAAGGGACTGCAACAATTAGGCGGGCAGTTGCCACAATGAGACCATTGCCTCACCAGCTGCAGTGTGACGATATGCCAACGAAGGCTTTGTATCAGGGTTGTCCTGCAAGACCCTGTAATACAATGCTACTGTTGATGCTATAAGTAACAGTTGCCAAAATGTGTATGATTTACCTTTTTTAATGGCCAAACGTAGTCGCTACAAAAGTAACTTGCCCGTTGACCATCGACCTCGCCAACCCACCAGTGACAAGAATCTGCATTGTCGGTATGCCTGTAAAGTATCCATCCATACAATCTGTCCCACAGTAAGGGTAAGCTCGTCATCATTTGTGGGAGAGTATGAGCCAATCACAACGGCCAAATCATCATCGCGCTCAAAGTAAAACATTTCAATTGGTTGTGTGTATCTATTTCCATTGCAGTAGAACGAGCAACCCGGATGTTGCAAGCTCAGATCAGTAATGAGCGCTTCAGCGCCAGCTCTCAACTGTTTGAAGTTACGGAGCAAGCGAGCTCGGATGCATCGCTCGAGACAGTTGCTCGAGAACAAGCCCGTCTCAAGCGTCGACTCATTGCGACCTTTGATATATTCTGTGTCAAACTTAGGCAACTCTGTGGATACAACAAGGTCTCCTGGACGCAAACTTCGGACTTCGCCATCTTCAGAAGCTGGATGGCTGCGCTTTGCTACGTAAGTGTAGCACTTAGTGTTACTCATGCTAAAAAAATTAAAAA
Organism: Macrostomum lignano; assembly: GCA_002269645.1. Classification (NCBI taxonomy): domain Eukaryota; kingdom Metazoa; phylum Platyhelminthes; family Macrostomidae; genus Macrostomum; species Macrostomum lignano. The sequence goes on along the minus strand of NIVC01000070.1, from coordinate 487,273 downwards.
TAGTGGTTAAAGTCCTTTTTTTAGCAAAGCGCATTATCAAATCTAGATTCGGAAAAGACGGCACCCACAAGATTGTGGCGCGCAAAACTAATTCCCTAACACAATGGCTAACAGGTAAAAAAGGTGGAAAGTCAAAAAATAACCCCAAGAAAAATTTGGAAAATTACTACAATTGTCGAGACGAAGGGCAGTGAAGAGCCATTGGATAAGCATGGCAAAGGTTGATAGATGCAAAGTGATCTGCTCACAACGTCACGATCGCACGTAGATGTTTGATAAGAGAGTTGATAGAATTCTAATCAGAAATCCTATTATGAGTTTTTAAATGTCTAAATGCTTGAATTGGAGCAGTAGCATTGAAACTAAATTAAAGGGAATTAATTAACAAAAAGTGAATAGTTATGCAAGACACTAAATAACTAAATATATTATAATATCATTAATAAATCAGACCATGTAGAAGCATTTATATTGCTTAAGTTGCAAACAACTGCCAAAGTACTTTTATCATATGATATAAATGATAATTAGAAAAATGAAAAATGAACTGAAAATATTAAGCGTTGACTTTGGAACTAAAATATTTGTAAAAATATACATAAGTTTATTTAGCTAACATGTTCACTTTGAATAAATAGCTTAAAAGGCAGACAAAGCAGAATATTATATTTTTAAAGGCTTATACCACTAGTGAAATAATTATCACATTTATTAGTAACAGTTTTTATTGCGGAAATACATATAAATACAAGTTTTTAGTGCTGCTATATGCTAAATCACCATCCTACTACATGCATATTACAACTGTGGATACTGTCCATAAAATCAGATGCGTAAAGCTAGAATATTTGTTCGTAATGATATTTCACAAACATCGTACTGTAACCTACCATTACACTAGCACAAATATAAATCTAATACAGACTGCACTTATAGCTTTTTATAGCATATAAATTTTATAATCCTAATTATTCGTGATGTCCGACAGATCTTTGGAACTGAGGATTTGACTGGCAGATCCTTCCTTGATGTAATTTTATTTGAATCCGCGCTTAGCATACTGATACTATAGAAACGGAAAAAAACTTCAGCGAATTAAAAAACCTACGGTTTCGTGTTAACCAGTTATAACAAGTGACAAAAATTACTGGTATTAAGATTAAAGTGAAGTTAACTTTGCTGTCTTTTATAAACAAATTAAACGACAGTACAAACTTTTAGTCATACATAATAATTTCTTATATTTCTCTCGAAAATGTAAATAAATTACACATTTGTTCCGTGACGCAAAAAAGAAGTGTCTATAAGATCTTTGCAAACAGATTCACAGTTGTAATTTTCACAGTCAATGCTTGAAAAAACTCATTCTAAGGCTCTGAATCTTACTTAAATAAGATGAAAAGTGTATACTACGTGTTCAAATTCCTGAACGTAACACGCAAATGTACGGCTGTAACTCCATCTAGTCAAGTTTCGCCAAAAATTTTCTCTGCTGATTTATTCTCGGCGGTGAAGCATTTTGCCGCTAATTCGGCGACGAGACCGTTATACCCCACAATTGCGTATTTGTATTTTTTGTACACATCGAAAGCTCGAAAATTAATACGTACAGGTATGTACTCGCTTATGAATTGATAGCTACATGTACGGGAGTAATTATAGCCGAACCATCTGTAGTAACTGAGACGGAGGCCGTGTTTGCTGTGTAGCCGAAACTCTTACTCTCGACGCGCTGGGCCCACATCTATATATTTATGAGCGCAGAGCTTGACTAGAATCTGTAGCCAATCAGACCGGCCGGGCGTACACGTTGCATGGGCTAGCATACCGTTCGTACGCACACTACATCTCTCCCCCTTCGAATAGAGACTGCGAGACAAAAAAATCGATTTAAACGTAACTCGAAAATACAAAACTCGAAACTGCGATCATGCGCATTGAAAACGGATTTTAAAATATTGAGTGTTGCGTGTTTGAATGTATTGGGAGTATTCGCGCTTGGGGAGACTGTGGGCGCAGCCACACACCCTTTACAAGTATATTTGAGTTTGTCCATAGACAATAATTTATGCATGAATAAGAAACTAAAGCGGCTGGCTGCCACATTGAGGAAATAAAATACTTGAATCGATTTCAGCAGCGACAATGCTTAAAAAAACTTTAGTCCGCATATTTCAGGAAAGAGTCAGTTTATGTCAGTCACTGGATTCAAAATTCAGTCCTTGTAGATTTTCAAGCCGCCCCGAGCATCGCGGGGGTGCGGGCGCAGTGCCACCGGGGAGGCGGGTGGGTCTCGGTTGGCCTCGCCTGGAGCTCTCGGTGCAGCGGTTTGCGGATGGGCGACGGCGTCGGCCAAGTCGGGGCTGACGACCTTGACCGCCGTTCAGTGCCGCCAGCAGGTTGAGCCATCGCGGCGTAGCAGCAGCGAGATGCCGCTGGACCGTCCAGGCACCGCTTTCGAACGGCGTCTGCGTCTTGCTGGCACCGACCCGCCGTCGTAGCACCGTGTCGTCGACCTGGACGCCGTGCCGCCGTGGTCGCCTTTTTACGTCCGCGTGCTGCTTCATGGCCTCTTTAGCGCCGGCGTCCGCGTCTCTCAGCCGCTGCTCATTGATGCGGACCCGCTGGGACGGCCGGGCGGTGGGAATGACGTCGTTTGGCCGCCGGCCCATCAGCAGCTCGGCTGGTGCGCGCCCGGTAGCCGTGTGCGGCGTGTTCCTGTAGGCCAGCAGCCACTCATCCAGAGCAGCTCTCCAGTCCCGCCGCTCCTCGTTGGCTGCGAGTACGAATTTGTTGATGGAGCGGTTCAGCCGCTCCGTCATGCCGTTGGCCGCTGGGTAGTAGGGCGTGATGAGGCGGTGCTTGATCCCGTAGCTCGCCAAGAACCGGCCGAGCTCCTTGGACGAGAAGGGCGGTCCATTGTCTGTCACGAGCTCCTGCGGGATCCCGAAGCGAGCGAACATCTCTCGTAGGCGGGGAATCAGTGCCTCAGTCGTCGTCGTCTGCATGAGCTGCACCTCCGGGAACCTCGAGTAGCGGTCCACGCACACCAGCAGCATGTTGTTGTTGATGGGTCCCACGAAGTCGGCGCCGATCGACAGCCAGGCGCCCGCGGGGATCGGCGTCGGCTGCTAAGGCGTGGCCCTGACGGCTGGTGTGTGTGACGTGACGGCGCAGCTGCGGCATCGACTGACGAACTCCTCCGCTTGAGTTGCCATCCTCGGCCACCAGACCTTGGTGGCGAGCCTCGCGATCGTCGTCTGCGAGCACTGGTGCCCTTGGTGCGCCAGTTCGAGCATCTGCTGCCGCAGATCAGCTGGCACGACGATTCGCTGGTGCCGAAGGAGGACCCCGTCACCGCAGACAGCTCCTCTCGCAGCGCATGGAGCGAACGTATCTCGGCGTTGGAGCAATCCCACCGGTCGCCTTGAGTCGCCGCTATCGCCACCCGGATGACTGGGTCGCTGGCAGAGCTCTTGCGGTTGTCCTCGAGTGTCAGCGCCATCGGCACAGCCGCCTGCGTCACCTCGTTGATGTAGGCCTCCCTCCGCTTGTCGCCAAAACTTCCGCCATGCGCGCTTATGGGTTGCCTGCTGAGTACGTCTGCAGCATTGGAGGCTCCCGGCTGGTACTCGACCTTAGGTGCTGGATCCTCAGCATCATTCGCTCGACTCGTGGAGGCGGCCGCGACCCAGGCGCGAACATGGCCGTCAGCGGCTTGTGATCGGAGACCACTGTGAACTTGGGCGATTCATGCAGGTAGTACTCGAACTTCAGGCAGCCGAACTTCACGGCCAGTGCCAGTATCGCCGCTCGACGTCGGATAGGGCTCGGCTGGCGTATACGACCGGCCTCGAGCTGCCGTCGCGCTGTACCTGCGCCAGGATGGCGCCCAGTCCGGTCGGCCCCGCGTCCACGATCAGCTGCATGCACAGCCGCTTGTCGTAGAAAGCCAGCGTTTTCGGCTCCGCGATGCTGCGCTTCAGCTGCTCAAAGGTGCTGGCTTGGTCGGCGCCCTACTGCCAGTCGACGCCCTTCCTGGTCAGACGCCGCAGCGGTTCCACCACCTTGGCTAGCTGTGGCGTGAACACGGCGAGGTAGTTTACGAGGCCTAGGAATGAGCGAAGCTGTCAAATCGTCTCGGGCTCCTTGAAGTCTTGAACGGCGGCGACCTTGCTTTCGCTGGCCTGGACTCCTTCCGCCGTGAGCCGCAATCCCATGAACTCGATGCTGCTGCGCGCCAGTCGGCACCTCCGAGCGTTCAGCGTGATGCCGTGCTACGCCAGGCGGGCCAGACATGCCTCGAGGCTGCTGTTGTGCTCCGCCATCGTGCAGTCGAACACGACCACGTCGTCGTGGATCCATTTGACGTTGGGCAGGCCTGCCAGCACTCGACTCATCACATTCTGCAGGATCTCCTGGGAGGTGGACAGGCCCATGCACAGCCGGGTGAGACGGCGAAGTCCGCGAGGCGTCGAGAATGTTAGCAGCTTGCGGCATTTCTCGGCCACAGGCACCTGGTAGAACGCCTTCGCGATGTCCAGCTCCGAGAACACGGTGCTGCCGGCCATGTCCCCGGTCACCTCCTCGAAAGTCGGAATCTGGTGCCGCTCGCGGATGACGTAGCGGTTTACATCGCGGAGGTCCTGTGTGATGCGCACCTCGCCAAGCTCTTTCTTGGGCACGACGACCATCCGAGCAACCCACGGCGCTGGACCCGAATGATCCCGAGCTGCTCTAGAAGCTGCAGTTCCTTGTCCACCGCGCCTGCCAGGTGGATCGGCACCTTCAAAGGTGCGTGGCAGACCGGGCGGGCGCTGTCGGTGAGGTGGATGTCGACAGGCGGCCCGGTGAAGCAGCCGACGCCGCTGAACACGCTGGCATACTTGCGCAGCACCCCGCCGATGTCCTCTACGTGTTCTTGAGGTACTCCCCTGGATCTCGTGCCGCTGAGGAGGGTGTCGACCGCCGCCTCCGCTTCAGCGACCTGCAGCACCTGCTGGCCGGCAGTCGGAGGTGGTCCGACACGCAGGATGTCCATCTGGGTGGCTGTCTGCCTGCCGATGAGGGTGATGTTCTACAACGTGGAACGTGGCGACTGCCTGCCGGCCGAAAATGCGAGCGGCCATCGCCGCCTTGCCCAGCAGATGCATCGGCCGGTCTGACCCGTACGCGAACAGCCTGTCCGAGGTGGTCTGCAGGTGCGGCCGCTGTCTCTGACTCTCGAACGTGGCCCGGTTGATCACATTTCGAGCCGCGCCGCTGTCAATCAACACAGAGAGTCTGGAGCCGTTGATCTCGGCTACTGTGTGGGCCGACTGCTCTCCCTGGTCGACCTCGAACACGCCGGAGTCCGGGTCGTCCACCTTCTGGTAGCTGGTCTCGCCTTGCAGCGTTGCGACGGCGTTGGCGCCGCTCTGCGGGGCGTGCTGCCTGGACCTGCAGGGTTGTGCGAAGTGGTCCGGCTTCCCGCACTTTCTGCAGCTCTTGCCCTGCGCTGCGGTGCACATGGGGTGCCCCGATCTGCTGCAGCGATCGCAGGATACGCGCTGCGTCGGTGCCTGCGGTCTTGGCGGCTGCCAGTCTTTTCTGACTGCTGCGGTCTGCTGCGGTTCTCCTGGTCTGTCGCTCTCCATCGCGGTGGCCTGCTGCTTCGCGATTTCTTTCGCCCTCGCCTTTTTGAGCACATCCGCCAGGGAGATGTTGTTGGTCTACAAGAAGTCTCTCCTAAGTCTCTCGGACTCGCAGTAGGCGACTATTTTGTCTCGGATCAGAGAGTCTCTGAGGGTCCCAAACTCACACGGCTCCGCCGCCTTGCGCAGACGCTGATACCACTGGTCGATCGGCTCGCCAGGCTGCTGTCTGCAGGTCTCAAACTTGAAACGCAGGAACACAATGTTATTCTTTCCATCCCAGTACGTCTGGATGTTTTTCGCGAGGCTGTTGTGGTCCTCTCCAGAGACAATCTCGTTCTCTTCGACAACAGCCTGCAGCTCCTCTCCTGCGGCGTACAGCAGCAGCTGCTGCCCTCGAATCTTGTCGGTGATTCCAGCTGCAATGATGTACGTGGCGAAGCGACGAATCCATGCAGCCCAGCGCTGTGCAGTGGAGTGGCAATCGCTATTGATTGTAAACGGGTCGGGTGGCGTGAGTGTGATTTGCTGAGTCATGATTTTAAGGGTTCGGTTCTTGCGACGCCATTGTAGTATCTGAGACAGAGGCCGTGTTTGCTGTGTAGCCGAAACTCACGAAACTCTTACACTCTCGCCGCGCTGGGCCCACATCTATATATTTATGAGCGCAGAGCTATAATTGGGGTGGCGGTACCCACCCCGCTCTGTAGCCAATCAGACCTGCCGGACGTACACGTTGGGCTAGCATACCGTGCGTACGCACACTACACCATCCAAGTGTTTTAGTAGAGTTTGATTAAATAAATCCTATATCCTAAAAATGAGTTGTCTGTGGGTACATGTAGGTAGGTAGGTATGCGATAGATTTCAGAAAAAATGGCTCAACCGATTTTCTTCAAATTTGCACCATTCAATCAGAAATTTTCCTGGGACGGTACATGCATCTTGGCTAAGAATTGTAGCTAAAAAAGCTATTTCAAATTTTCTAAGAATTAAATTATTATCAATAAATACCGCGAAACTGCTGATATTTAATAGCTCGCATACAAAATTACATTTGATACACGAGCGTACAAGTACAACATGTCTTGTAAGTTAGAGTAGACTTCATAAACATGACACAGGGGCGTCATTAACGGGGGGACAGGGGGGACATGTCCCCCCAGTAAAATATCTTTTATGCGGCGCTAAAATAAGTGCTGACAACACCGATTCTGAAAATAATGTACATGTAGGAATTAAGTCATGTACATGTACATGTACATGTATAATTGTTGGCTTTGTCCCCCCCCACCATAAAATCTATGGCGACGCCCCCGACGCGACATATACATGCACAATGTACATCGCAGACTAACAAGTATAACTGCTTATCAACCGCGCATTCCACATTTGTTTGTCTGATTGCTTGTTACAGAACGACAGTGGAAAAGTGGTTCCTCCGACCTTCATACAGAAACCAGCGTGCAACATTCCGACTTCTCCCAAAATGCTGTGTAGCTAACTGACAATTTGCTTATTAAGTGTGCTAAGCAGATATTCATAATTCCGAAAAATTGCGTACATTGCTTGCAGTTTTTATTATCAGTGAAAACGCAGTGAACTTTGCAGTACGCTGAAAAGCTCCACCGACACTTTGCCGCCATTCTGGTGGTTCGAATGGGAATAAGTAGAGAAACTTTACCCTAATTATCGATCGTTACTGGGGGTGGGTGCTGCGGCTGTCCGTTTTCCATTTGAAAGGAGACACAGCATTTTACACCACATGGACTAACTATTGCACACAATTGCAAAGCGAGCTTAACTGTTTATGTATATGAAATATAAAGATATTAACATAATGTTTTATAGACACGATTTAAGAGACGATAGCTATATAAATGTAACATCCTTATAATATTAATTATTTGTCAGTGATCAGGAAATTGAATATTAAAAATGAAAAAAAATTCCCACCAAATGTACCATACATGTAAGAGACTCCACAGGACTCAAGAAACTCCCGGTCCATTTAACATTTTTGTCCGAATGGAGCAATGCAGGAGCACAATTACAAGTCTTTCCAAAAAATATAGCAATAATAACCCTAGACCAGTTTTAGTTCGTTCATTTTTGACCGTCATGAGGTCGAGTTTTCTCAAAATACTAGCTTTTTTAATTTTCATAATGCAATTCAAACTAGAGCAGCTCAGCGGCGACACGTCTGACGTCATGCAGACTCTCGAGGAGAGTCCATATGCTGGGTTTCATTTACAAGTGCGGCCACACATGTGAAGGCACAGAGTGGGCACACGAGAAAGTCAGGGTCGTTGTAACTTGTCAAGTGAATTAAAACTTTTTGGACCTTCACCAAAGCCAAAACATGCAAAAATGTGGAACGCAAAGTCAGCTAGTGGCCACAAAACGCCATACCGACGCCGACGCCGTTTTGTGGCCTTGAACCCATCCAGAAAAATTGGGAAGTGAAACCACTTCGGGCAGCTTTACTGCACTGCTAAAACTAAACGTATGAACGTCTACAATGTAAGTCGTCTATTAATATAAAAAAACTGTCATGTATTCCGGCATAATACAGTGTCTAAAATATCTTTGCTGAGTGGTTGCGAGCATGAGTTCGTAACCAATGGCAACGCAATTCAGTTGCTTTATCGATTGGTGCTGTTCAACGCGGCTTGAATAGGCTGATGAGGCCACCGGCGGGACCGCCGCCTCCATCGCCGTCTCCGCCGCCACCGCCAACTCCGCCGCCCATCAGGGCGTTGAGCGCCTTCTCAGCAATCTCCTGCTTTCGTTTGCGTCTCAGCTCGTCCCTCTGGTCCACTGGAATGTCAGTTTCCGATCAAAGGGCTCAACGCAGGGGTGTCAAAAAAGAAATGACAATATAAATTATACAGACAACCCAGGATTAGGTTAAATGACACGGAATCCTCAGAAAAAGTAGCTAATAAGACAAATATGAGTCTATTATGAATCTACAAACATGAATCTAGTAGGGCTACCCTCTGCCTGAATCGTGTACTGATCACTCTCTCACCAGTACGTGTAAGGTTGCTTAGCTCGTAAATCAGTTATAAAATAGGTCTGAACCCATGTGCATTGATTTAAAACTTAGAGAAGACGCTACAAGAAGCTAATATCAAGGACTACTCAAGAAGTGACTTCACTGGTCCTTGGCAAATATTTTACTAATTTCTAAAAGGCCGCTTTGATGCAGTGTTTCTTTGGCTTCCATGTCCTTCTTGTAATTGTTTTCTGAAGGCGCAAAATTTAATGGATTAAAAAAGTACCCAAAAAAGCGTTCTGTTGTTTTTGTCTCATTAAAACACTTGGATATTTGGATACTTGGATATTTGCCATTATTCGCTATAATACGTGTAGTGCGTCGGTCTGTGTTAATATCTTATCCTTGATACATCATGGCATCGCAAGATACGCTGACCAGACAAGGTCCCCAAGACGTCCAAATCCACGCAAGCCCGGGCACCAATTTCTAAGAAACTCACAAGCTTTCTGCACCGCGTAGACACCCCAGGCCAGGCTCCAGAACCAGCCAACCAGCAGGAAGGTGACGGTGACCAACTGCGAGATGCCAACCCAGAAGTTGATGCACACCGGCTTGAAGAAGCCCTGCACTTTCCTGTGCTCCTTTGGCCCGACGCAGAGGTACAGCAAGCCGGACAAGATGGTACCAAATCCTGGCAGTAGAACGTTCATAGCCAGCACGAACACGGCTGCTGGAACCGGCAGCACTGGCACCTGTTCCTGTATATAGCTGTCGTTGCTATGGAAACGCTTCCTAGGCTGGCCAGATTCGTCATTGTCGGCATTGTCAGGCAGACCGCCGTTGGCGCTGTTCGAGAAGTCACCGCCGGAGAAATGGCTGATCTGGGAGATGGTCGACAGACGACGACTGCCCTGATTGACGGCCTGCTGGGTGCACATTTAAGGAAATCATTATTTAATTGCTACGACTGGTTTTGCATACCTACAGTAGAATGTTAGGACATGAAAATATTATGATGATTCTTTTGGAAACCTGTATATAGGTACGCACGGCTGTTCAGTCCAACGACTGGGGGTCGCCACACACACCCTCTGCAATTACCCAAGCTAATGCTGGCACACATTTTACAGCTGGGTGAACTGAAGCAATGCAGGAGTTATGTGTCTTGCTCAAGGACACAAATCCGCTCCGACTGGGTCCAAAATCAAACCCCCCGACCTTCCAGTCGTGAGTCCGACGCTCTTACCACTAGGCTGCAAACAAGATCCCATGTGCTAACAAAAGGATCCCATGAAAAAAGTTCTAGATGTACTTGATGCAAATTAGACGCGTTAATCATTCTTTTAAAGCACCTCAGATGAAGATCCTAAAGCAGAGAGTACCCAGCTACAAGTTACAACAATGGAAAGGTGTACAGTGCTTTCAATGCAGCACCTTTGAGCACCCCAAAAACTCAAGACTGACAGCATTTGGCTGCTGCAGACGCTCCAAATGCCGGCTGCGAACTTCAATCACTCGCCGGTTCAATGCTCGTTGAACTAGACGACCTAATTGAACTTGCACAAGCTCCAGCTGCTCCTGCTGCTGCTGCGGTTCCTCCACAGGCTGCTGCTGCGAAGCCGTCAAAGAGTTTTCTGAAGTGTCCAAACTGGATGACGCAGCGCCAGCCTCCGAGGCAGAAGTCGCAGCCACATGTAGCTGTACTTTTTTTGGCGACGGTGCGGCTGAACGAGATCTTCTGCTGGCGCTTAGCGTTGCTGCCGGGTGGTGTCTTTTCATGGCTGACTTCATTGCTGCTTCAAGAAGAAGAAGAAATCTATACACGTTTAGCTGTTTTGGAAGAGACTGAAGTGCCGAGAGCGAAGGACTGAGCTAGCTATTTTATAATAAAAAACCCAGCCAGAAACAATGTTTGTTTTGCGACTAGCAGCCATAATAGCATATGCGTGCAAATCGATATTGCTATGTGTTCCTGGGTAGGTTATTACCGACTACTCAATGTGTTATTACTTTCATGGCCTAGCTTATAATGTGCAGGCCACTGTCTATTGATCAAAGTTTGTGTGTTATCATAAAATTAAATTAAGCAAGATCGATGCAATTTTATTTAGATTTTTTACTGATTATATAGCGGGCTAGTGGTGGAGTCACGTGACAAACCAGATGAACGGACACAAATAGAGACAGACAGACAGACAGACAGACAGACAGACAGACAGACAGACAGACAGACAGACAGACAGACAGACAGACAGACAGACAGACAGACAGACAGACAGACAGACAGACAGACAGACAAACCCCATTATCGAACCGAACGCACCGTTCTCCCCCCAGCGTCCTCCAGCGACAGGAAGTCCTTGCTGCCCATCACTTTCCGATTGTCGGTCGTAGCGCCGCCGCTCGGCGCGTTGACAGCGGCTGGCGTGGCTGCCGTCTCCGCCGCTGGCGCCGACCCTGGCGGCTTACCAGCCGCCGCCTTCCCCCCTCCTGGAGTCGCAGCCGCAGCGGCAGCGGCCGGGGTCGTCGCCGTCTCAGACTCGGCCTTGCCACCCGCGGCTGCTGCTCCAGCTTTCATCCCGGATTTGTCTTTGGCTTCCTTCGACTCGGCGACAAACCCGGCGTTCGCCTTGCCGCCACTGGCAGCCGCCGCCTTCAATTTCTGGGCCAGGCCGAGAGGCGGCTTCCCGCCGGACTGCGGCCCTCCGGCCAACGTCACCCGCTTTGCGTTGCCGCCGCCGTTCTGCTGCTGCTGCTGCTGCTGCGACGTTGGATTCGGCGAAAGTGTCGGAGGCGGCTGCTGCGGCGGTGGCGGCTTCTTGCCGCTAGCAGCAGATGTCACCGACATCATCTCGATAGCAGAGACGTCGCCGCCATCCTGATTGTTGCTCGGTTTCGACGGCTCTGTCGGCGGCTGCGGCGGAGGCGGTGGCGGCGGCGGCGGCTCTGCAGCTGCAGTCGCGGCCGGCTGCTGCTTGTCGGACTTTCCGGCGTTCTTTTCACCCGCCTGCGGGGTGCTTCGTTTCTTCATGACCTAGAGAGACGCGCTCGCTGCTGAAAATCAGCTCTGCTGGCAGCCAACAACTGCAAGCTGCATATATAGCTGGCTGAGTCAAATTTTGATCGCCAGAGCCTGATTCTCTTCCCGCACGGCTCTCGGAGCCGGTTTTCCTCTCTCACAAAAGAGAGGCTGTGAAGGCCTCGTGTGCACAAAAGCTCCAAAGCTGCACGAGAATTGAGCGTCAATGAGTTCACAGTCATAAGGCTAACCGCATAAAGCATTCCCATAGGGATTGCAGAGCCCAGCCGCCACAATGCGCACACGGGATGGGTTGCACAATACACTCAGCCGGTAACCAGGAAGTTACAGAGAAATCCGTGGCTCTGGGTCAACAGAACTGTGAGCACGCAGCTGAGTACAGGAGACGCTATGAAGGAAAAGTTGCAGCGATAGACCCTGCTATGGTGACTGCTTAACATCTTTTAAGAGCTGAATAGTGATACTCTGCTGCGATCGTGTCGTGAAGACATGACTTCCGGCTTAGCCAGGAGAGAGCTTAGCAGGAACCAGAGTTGCTTTCTTTGGAGCAGGGCTAAACTAAATTTGTGGTATTATTTGCAACTATTCATAAAAAAACTTGCAGCGCTACTTGCAGTAGATAGTTGTTGCATTATTTGTTTAACAAATAATAACTTGAGTACAAGCGCACTTTTCCCATCATTTTCGCACGTTCAGTAATGAAGTCGCTCGTTTGATTGACTCAAAACAGTTTTGTTTGCTCAATAGTCACAAACACCAGAGGCCCATGCAGCGCCACTTTCTTAGTTATGACTTGCAAATTGCACTTTTGAGTGTGTTATCAGTCATAAACAGCTGTTTTCCTTGGTTTCCGGCTAAAGTCTACCGGTATGGTCAGAAACTAAAATCTCACTCTGGAAATGAAGGTGCATAGAGAGTGGATAGAGAGTGAATAGAGAGTGAATAGAGAGTGAATAGAGAGTGAATAGAGAGTGGATAGAGAGTGGATAGAGAGTGGATAGAGAGTGGATAGAGAGTGGATACAGTGGATACAGGTCTTCATTTTATTTCATGGCGCTTTTTGCATCTGAGGGGCGTCATATAATTTAATTTGGCGCCAGTGCGATGGGCGCCAGCTTCTGAAGCGTCAATTGCTGTTGCAAAAGTGTATATTTTTCGATTTTGCGTTGTAAGAAGTACGTCAGCTGTACTTTAGTTACACGTAAAGTTCTTCATGTACTTTTTAACAGCTGCGACAGCAGCCGCTCAGGGCGAGAAACTCTCGCCGAAAGGTGCCGCTAGTGATTAAAAAGATGACAAAGTTGAGCATTGAGTCCACGCCAATGAGAGTGTTGCTGATGTGCTCTGACAGCGAGCTTTCAAGGCCGAGCAGGACAAAAATGCTGCAGGGCGTCTCTAAAAGTACAAACAGGGCGGCAACTGACGCGATGGTGATTGTAGCTCTGAGTACAGCGTTGCTGCTGTTGCTGTTGCTGCTGCTAGAGTTCAGCGGGGGCCTGTGCTGGTGCCGCTGGTAGCTCCGGGTCGACTGCGACTTGAGAGAGCCGAAGCTCTGCTGCTGCTGCTGTTGGTGCTGCCTTTGCTCGTTCCTGTATTGATGCGAGTATGAGTCAGAGCAGATTTTGAAGTTTTGGTAGTCATATCAGTAGATCAATCAAGTTAGAATTGACAGTCCTAATAAAATAATAGGTTAAAGGTTAAAGCATTGACAGATGAATGAATTGAGCCCGGGGGTCAGGTGGATAAAGAGTGGATAGAGATTGGATAGAGAGTGGATAGAGAGTGGATATGGATTAGATAGAGAGTGGATAGAGAATGGATATAGATTAGATAGAGAGAGGATAGAGATTGGATAGAGAGTGGATAGAGAGTGGATAGAGAGTGGATAGAGAGTGGATAGAGAGAGGATAGAGAGAGGATAGAAAGTGGATAGAGAGAGGATAGAGAGAGGATAGAGAGTGGATAGAGATTGGATAGAGATTGGATAGAGAGTGGATAGAGAGTGGATAGAGAGTGGATAGAGAGAGGATAGAGAGTGGATAGAGAGTGGATAGAGAGAGGATAGAGAGTGGATAGAGATTGGATAGAGAGTGGATAGAGAGTGGATAGAGAGAGGATAGAGAGTGGATAGATGTCGTTAACATCCTGTATTAATGGTCACATCAAAGAATTGGTTGCCGGTTCGGAGGGCAGGCTCTGCCCTAATCAGGTTGCAGATACCCGTAATTACGGCAGTGCGTGACCTGAAAAGCAGAGGCTGATTTCATTTATCAACATTGCACGACTTGAAACTTCACCTGGTCAAAGAGGAGCATCGAAATTCCGTCTGCCTGATGGGCTCCCGCGTTTCCGGCTCCCGCACCTGCCGCTGCTGCAGCTCCCAGACCACCGAGGACGATTGACGAGCTGGCATCAGCGGCGCCTGGCGCCGTCTGACGGGCAGCTGGGCCGTCAGGGCAGCCCCAGCCGAGGTCGTAGCCGCGCCAGCCGAAGGAGCCCTCCTTCTCGAGTTGAACCAGCGGTTTCGAGCGAGATCAGCCGACATCACGAGCGACGCGGCGAAGACCAGGAGGCTGGGCACGGGAGCCTGGACTATGATGACGAGTCTGGTTAGCAGGCGGCTGGGAGCGAATGCAGCGAAAACTCGAAGTGCGGTGAAGCAGATGCTCAGAGCGGCGCAGGCGCAGAAGCATCTGACGGTGTCGCAGGTTATCCGGTTGAGTTGTGAGAGATATTCAGGATGATTATTCAAGATATTCAGGATGTACTTTTAGGATTCTCAACTCCTATCAAAAGTGTTCACCCACCTCATGTAGAGCTTCTTAGTAAACATAGTCCTGGCAGTGAACGGCCACAGGATCACTACGCAGCGGGCCAGGGTGAAGGCAGCGATCCACCAGTTTCTGAGAAACAGACCGGCATTCGATGGCGCGAAGGTGGCCACGCAGAGCCACAGGAGAGCCGGTGCAGATTCGTTGTTGACATTTTCCAGCCAACTGTCGTTGCTTAAATCGGCTGCCGTTACGTTTGCGTCTCCGACGGTCGTCCCGACGACGGAGCCCTCGCACACGCGACTCACCAGGTTGCTCACGGTGAAGGCCAGGTGACTCAAATCGAACAAAAACTCGCTAGCGGACAACAGCAGCAGGCCCAGCAGAGATGGAGCTCTGGACGCCGAGAACAGCCGACGGAACAGGTGCACGGCACATAGGTTGGCGCAGGTGGACACCACGTTAACAACTAGCTGGACACTCAGCCAAGCAGATCGTGAGCTGTCCGAGATTTGCTGCTCCATTTCTATTTTCGAATCGAACAACACGATAGCTGTTTTCAGGGAAAATTTCTGCTTTAGTCAACCAAGCTTAGATGAAGTTGATTCCAGTTGAATTCGAGCGAGACCTGCTGATTTGCTCTGTCTTAAAGTCTTGTTAATAACAAGGTTTCTCAAAAGCGGATGAGGAGTTCGAGAAGCTGCATAGAGGCAGCCAATCACGATGCAGTGGCATGGCTGCTCGGGAGAATTCCCGATTGCGAAAGTAACTGGCAGCCTGGAGACTGTCTTTACGAGCGTATGAGCACTGTATAGTTTCCATGTAGGAGACACTTAGACGTGAATAAACGCAGAAACTACCTTTGCAGTTTGGCTTATAGATGACACTCGCAAAATACTGTTTTCGATGCAATTCGAGGCATGGCAGAACCAGCGAGAGGCATTGCTGCCCGTTCCGCCGACCCCCCTGAGCAGACACACAATTCAAACGCGCGGATACGTACGCAGTCATACGCCCGGGAACACACTCACACAGGAGTGTACAGCGGCCCTAACTTTATTTATCGTTATAGGCATGAACACTTCACTGTGTTTTGGGGGGAGGCCTTCAAAGGCATTAATTGCAGGAGCAGAGCCAAAGCCGAGATTCCAATTTAGCCCCAAATTAATGCGACTGCACTTGGAATCGAACCTGGGCTGCTGGCACATCAGAGCGCCGCGCTGGACCACTGCGCTGCGGCCCCCTCCCAGGTTTTCGATACAAACTATTACCATTAAATCGACAATTTATTAATTAGCAACCGAATTTCAGAATTTTAAAACTGCAGAACCTGGGGTCCGTTCGGGTGCTGAACCCAAGTGTTATCAAAAGGTACGAACAGGTGTAATGACGCTCCATGTGCACAGTAAGCTAGTTCTAGCTTGATGACGCGATCAGAACTCGCGTAATTGCGTAATAGACGATGATGAAGCGAGACTATACTAATTATCACCCATCTGAAGCGCCTGCGGTCAAGATATGCCCTTAAAGTTTGCTACATTCTCCCCATAGGAATCTGTCGACGCATGATCAGTCTTTAAAAAAGAGACAGCAGATGTCCGTGGGGCAATTCGATCCGTAAGATGTTCTTCATCAGTTCTGTGTGCAAAGCTTATTTCTGCCTATTTTCAAAAATACTCTTAGCTTCTGCACCCAGTGCTCAAACCAAATACTATCGTCGACAGATGTTTTCTTTCTCAGTATTTAGCATAGCTACTATGAGAGGTATGCTCTATCTAAATATTTAGTATATAAATTTTGGCGAAAACGCGATCAAAATCGGTGAAGAATTGCAGTCTCTAGAGCGTTATGGACATTCAAGCATACAAACCTTAGAGATTTAGTATATTTAGATTTTTATATGTAGGAAGGACCGCAACACGCAGTACGAGCGTTAACATACATTTGCGTGCAGGTTAATGAGATGCAAAATGATGAGTCATTGTCAGTTTGCAAGTATGACGCTAATAATGCATTTAGGATCAATTTACTGCGAGTATTCTTAATAAGTAAGGATAACTTAAGTATGTCATGTTGAACTACCAAAGGGAGAGGGTGATTGATTTTCCCTGGCAATTTTTGTTGCGCCGGAACGGAGCAACGCAAGCAGACGTCAATAACGCAGCCTAACTTTTTGTTGCGCATCCTCTCAAACAGGAATCAAGTCGCCAGCCCTCCGGACCGTCGAGATATTTAACGATTCTTCTTTGTGGTTTAGTCTATGGTCAAAGCTCATGAAAAGCTAAAGCAGGACGGGAGACCGGTTTTCGGTGCAATATCTCTCCTTGTGGACTCCTCGTGGATGTGTTTTGTCCAAGGTTAGTTGACATGTTTTTGAAGCGATTTTTCATAAACACTATCGGAAACTGGCAAGCAATCAAGCAAGCAAAGTTCCAGGGAAATTTAAGTTCCTTCTATCTCTCTTCTCTCGACTGACATTGCGCAAAACTCTGCGATACTACAAATTGATAGAATTCCTGCCCTGCAAATGTATTTTGCAGTCCATGGTTGAGCTTTAGGGCACTTCTCAATTAGCCTCACAAAGTCAATCATATTTCAAGTCTTGGGGGGGATTTGCTGAGATGTCAAGACTTGGGGGGAATTGCTGAGACGTCAGCGCTTGGGGGGAATTGCTGAGATTTCAAAGCTTACTGGGGTAATTGCTGAGATGTTAAGTCTTGGGGGGGGGGAATTGCTGAGATGTCAAGTCTTGAGGGGGAATTGCTGAGATGTCAAGTCTTGAGGGGGAATTGCTGAGATGTCAAGTCTTGAGGGGGAATTGCTGAGATGTCAAGTCTTGAGGGGGAATTGCTGAGATGTCAAGTCTTGAGGGGGAATTGCTGAGATGTCAAGTCTTAAGGGGGAATTGCTGAGATGTCAAGTCTTGAGGGGGAATTGCTGAGATGTCAAGTCTTAAGGGGGAATTGCTGAGATGTCAAGTCTTGAGGGGGAATTGCTGAGATGTTAAGTCTTGGGGGAATTGCTGAGATGTTAAGTCTTGGGGGGATTGCTGAGATGTTAAGTCTTGGGGGGGAATTG
This sequence comes from Macrostomum lignano, assembly GCA_002269645.1. Classification (NCBI taxonomy): domain Eukaryota; kingdom Metazoa; phylum Platyhelminthes; family Macrostomidae; genus Macrostomum; species Macrostomum lignano. The sequence goes on along the minus strand of NIVC01000070.1, from coordinate 469,747 downwards.
CTGAGATGTCAAGGCTTGGGGGGGGGGAATTGCTGAGATTTCAAGGCTTGGGGAGGGAATTGCTGAGATGTCAAGGCTTGGGGGGGAATTGCTGAGATGTCAAGGCTTGGGGGGAATTGCTGAGATGTCAAGGCTTGGGGGGGAATTGCTGAGATGTCAAGGCTTGGGGAGGGAATTGCTGAGATGTCAAGGCTTGGGGGGGAATTGCTGAGATGTCAAGGCTTGGGGGAATTGCTGAGATGTCAAGGCTTGGGGGGGAATTGCTGAGATGTCAAGGCTTGGGGAGGGAATTGCTGAGATGTCAAGGCTTGGGGGGAATTGCTGAGATGTCAAGGCTTAGGGAAAATTGCTGAGATGGCAAGGCTTACAAAGTCTAAGGTCAGAACCTATGTGTAGTTTATTTTTTTTAAATTATTACATTCTTTCTTTGCTCCCCAACGAGGGGCGTAGATCGCTTGTCATACTTCAAATTTTCGGGTTCTAAAAACCTTTTATTATGCAATTAAAAGTGCAATTTGGCGAGGTCAACCTGTCCAAAAGTACAAATCTTAGTCCAGACTTATGGGCGTCAGATATATGCATGGCTTCCATCTCGCCTTCTCCCTAATGGCTTGGAATTCCCTCTTTAAACAAAAACAATAATTTCGGCAGATATAGGTGAAGATAGGCAAGTGAATTCGTAGAAAAAGCATTACCTATGGCCTGGCCATCACGAGGTGTGCAATTTGGACACAGACAGGGTGGTGATTAGCTCGGCTCGGCTAATCACCACTTACAACACAACACCTCTTACAAAGCTTGCTTTCATTCACAAGCAATTTGCTTACACGCGAGAAAAGAATAGGACTGAATAATGTGCAGCTGAGGGCACAACCATGAGACTTTTGTCTGTCTGTCTGTTTTTGGATTGTACAGAGGGTTCTATAAGGTAGCAGGACATGCTTGAAATGCACATTGAAAGGGTAGTCAACGGGTAGACTGGCTGAGTGAGATGCCAGACAGCGGGTAGACTGGCTGAGTAAGATGCCAGACAGCGGGTAGACTGGCTGAGTGACATGCCAGACAACCGGTAGACTGGCTGAGTGAGATGCCAGACAGCCGGTAGACTGGCTGAGTGAGATGTCAGACAATGGGTAGACTGGCTGAGTGAGATGCCAGACAGCGGGTAGACTGGCTGAGTGAGATGCCAGACCGCGGGTAGACTGGCTGAGTGAGATGCCAGACAGTGGGTAGACTGGCTGAGTGAGATGCCAGACAGCGGGTAGACTGGCTGAGTGAGATGCCAGACCGCGGGTAGACTGGCTGAGTGGGATGCCAGACAGGCGGTAGACTGGCTGAGCTAAGATATAAATAGTAGAAGGTAAAGCATATAGAAGACGTCATATAAAAAATGCCTTCGGAGACTAAAATAATTTTAATTCAACAGAAAGCTGCCGTATAAGATTAATTATAATTGACAAAACTAATTTCTTAAGCGACTTGTCTGTTGTATTAATTTGAAGCTGATGACAATGGCCAATGCGTATTCCTAATGCAACATGGAAAAGCGAATATCTTTCTTTAGCCTTCCGTTCAAATCTTTTCAAATCATGAATGCAATTCAGACATTGAATTCCGGATGGATTAAAGCACTGAATGCTGGTTCAGGATGGCTTGAATAAAATCGGCCATAGCCAAAAAAACTCCACATAAGCAAAAACTGAAACAATGCAGGAAGTGGTGACAATTTTAACAAGTTGAATTGCAAGTTTTTTGAAGCAAATTTTTATAATACAAATTCCCGGCAGCAGGATGGGCGATTCTCAGGAGTGTGAAGGGCGATTCTCAAGGGTGTGAAGGGCGATTCTCAAGGGTGTGAAGGGCGATACTGAAGGGTGTGAAGGGCGATACCGAAGGGTGTGAAGGGCGATTCTCAAGGGTGTGAAGGGCGATTCTCAAGGGTGTGATGGGCGATTCTCAGGGAGGGGTGTGATGGGCGATTCTCAAGGGTGTGATGGGCGATTCTCAGGGAGGGGTGTGATGGGCGATTCTCAGAGAGGGTGTGATGGGCGATTCTCAGGGAGGGGTGTGATGGGCGATTCTCAGGGAGGGGTGTGATGGGCGATTCTCAGAGAGGGTGTGATGGGCGATTCTCAGGGAGGGGTGTGATGGGCGATTCTCAGGGAGGGGTGTGATGGGCGATTCTCAGAGAGGAGTGTGATGGGCGATTCTCAGGGAAGGGGTGTGATGGGCGATTCTCAGAGAGGGGTGTGATGGGCGATTCTCAGGGAGGGGTGTGATGGGCGATTCTCAGGGAGGGGTGTGATGGGCGATTCTCAGGGAGGGGTGTGATGGGCGATTCTCAGGGAGGTGTGTGATGGGCGATTCTCAGAGGGGTGGTGGCCGATTCTCAGGGAGGGGGTGGCCTCAAGGAGTGTTAAAAGGCAGCTAATTAAATCTAATATACTAACAATTGGATCTAAAGAACCCGTTGCCAACGCGAAACAAGCACCAGACATTAAAAGTGATTCAAGATGACAAAATAAGAAGTCACACACAGTCAGCCAGCATCCAAATCTACTTTATCAGACCTCTTTAACCTGTTGCACCTCAGGATTTCTGTGACTGCCATCGCAATAAGGTGGCGATTTAGTCCGCTTGCACTGGCACAGCCACACGGCCTTGTCCTCATCTAAGCAGAGTTTAACTGGTCGGTAATTCGGATAGTTGACAGTGTAGTGACCGGCGTCAATCAGCTTATTAATCCGCTTGTGATGCCCGTCGCAGAGCGGCTGCGTGTGAGACAGACCGCAGCTGCACCACCAGTAGGTTTTGCCAGCCTTGGCTTCGAAACGGAACGGCTTGGTCTTCTGGATGGCCGGCGGCCTGCTGGGCGACAGGGACTTGTAGCGGGGAGTCTCCGGGTGCGGGTTTGGCAATCGGTCTCCGGTGTTGACGTCGAATCGCTGGTGAAATGGCAGGTGCAGCGAGCCGGGCATGAGGTAGCGGCCGTGACGGACAGGCTGGCTGAACAGGCTGTGGCCAGTTCTGCCGCAGCAGATTGTAAATGCTTTCTGCATCTCGGCATGAATCGGTTTGAGCATTTTTCATTAACTCAAGATAGGGACCCTGAAACTCCTAAAATCCTAAAAATATCAATTCAAGATTAGTCGCTATTTGTCAACAAGATTGCGATTGTAACTCATAATGCGTCTGAAAATACAAGGGGATAAAAAGTGAGAAGCAGACAGAAGGTGCCGTGGAACAAAGAAAGCTGAGAGTAGGGCTGTAATGGAAAGAGAGAAAAAACAAGAAAAGGGAACAGAGGATAGCTAGGAGAGGGTTGGGGATAAGCGGTAGATGATAGGATTAAGGAAAAAGGAGGAAAGGGGAGAGGAGATGAAGGTAGAGGGGAGGCGGGTGAGATGAGGGTGGAGTTGGGAGGCTGAGGAGGGTAGAGTGGGTAGGAGGGTGATATGAAGGTAGAGTGAGGAGGAAGCTGAGATGAAGGTAGAGTGGGTAGGAGGGTGAGATGAGGGTGGAGTGGGTAGGAGGGTGAGATGAGGGTGGAGTGGGGAGGCTGAGATGAGGGTGAAGTGGGTAGGAGGGTGAGATGAGGTTAGAGTGGAGAAGCTGTGAGAGGAAGGGAGCAGAAAAAGTGCAGGACAGAGAAGATGAAAGTAGCTCAGAAAAAGGAAAAAACTGAAATTTTGATAAAAAGAAGCCAAGCAATTTACGCAACTATTGCGTTAAGATTCTCCACACGGGCCTGCAAGTTTTACGAGTTTTTGCTCAGTCAAAAAGGAACGGCTCTCGCGCTCATTAATTTCTACAAAAGAATTTGACCGACATAAAAGTACAATCGAAGCAGCCCAAGACACAAACTGAGGCAATCCCAGCTAAGAAAGCAGCAATCCGAAATATCGAACCCAGCGCACGCTTCGTTAAAAAGTCAATTTGGGCGCAGCGAAGCAACTGGGCTGCAGCGGGCTCTGCTAGCGAAATTTGCACAGTTAATTACAAAACCAAAGGCCTTATAAGATGAAGACTGCGGACTGCCCGAGTGGCGCAAGATAGTGAAAGTAATTATAGTGATAATCTTGGCAGCAAACTTATACAATATATGCATTATTGTTGATAGATTTCGCTTCCTAAGCCCAAGCCTCTCCACATACCGAAAACTCGTACAAACTGACACAAAATCTAAAGTAAATCCCATTTTAGTTCAGGGTTCAACTAATCCCCTAAATGTGCAACTGTTCACAGCCTAGATTATGCAACTGTTCACAGCCTAGATTATGCAACTATTCACAGCCTAGATTATGCAACTATTCACAGCCTAGATTATGTAACTATTCACAGCCTAGATTATGCAACTGTTCATAGCCTAGATAATGCAACTGTTCATAGCCTAGATAATGCAACTGTTCATAGCCTAGATAATGCAACTGTTCATAGCCTAGATTATGCAACTGTTCACAGCCTAGATTATGTAACTGTTCATAGTTCATAGTACATAGTCATATATCCTAAGTGTAAAATATAGAGGCATTAGCGAATACGAAATTGAGACAGTAAATCTCGAACTGAAACCGCCTGGATATGTAGTAAACAAGTCAACTAAGGTTAAAGTACATCCTATTGGCAATCAGTATGGAACAGGAATTCAATAGAGAGAACTCAACTTTAATTGATAGTCGGTAGATTTTTTGCGGCCAAGTCCCGAACTGCAATTTAAAAAAAACGCATCACACAGCAGCCCATTGACAGTGGGAAACAGCAAATCTAAAGCAAAAAATGAATCCACCTTTGATGGAAACGGGGTTTCAGAGAAATTGCTAATTACACTAATCCGTTGGCATGCAAAATCAGTCGACTCAGGATCACAAATGACTCGACTCAGGATCACAAACGACTGGTCTCAGGATCACAAATGACTCGACTCAGGATCACAAATGACACGACTCAGGATCACAAATTACTGGACTCAGGATCAGAAATGACACGACTCAGGATCACAAATGACACGACTCAGGATCACGAATGACACGACTCAGGATCACAAATGACACGACTCAGGATCACAAATGACACGACTCAGGATCACGAATGACTCGACTCAAGATCACGAATGACACGACTCAGGATCACAAATGACACGACTCAGGATCACGAATGACTCGACTCAAGATCACGAATGACACGACTCAGGATCACAAATGACACGACTCAGGATCACGAATGACTCGACTCAAGATCACGAATGGCTCGACTTAGGATCACAAATGACTCGACTCAGGATCACAAATGACTCGACTCAGGATCACAAATTACTGGACTCAGGATCACAAATGACACGACTTAGGATCACAAATTACTGGACTCAGGATCACAAATGACACGACTTAGGATCACAAATGACTCGACTCAGGATCACAAATGACTCGACTCAGGATCACAAATGACTCGACTCAGGATCACAAATGACACGACTCAGGATCGCAAACGATCCAAAGTACAAGAGCACAAGATGCCTTCAATTTCAGTCTTAGGAACGCGTGTTAGACTGAGATAGCAGTTGTTATCATAATATTAGCCCCAGAGCTACTAGACAGCAGCAAAGCTATATTGCACTGAGTATCTCCTGTAATAAATAATGTCAGAAAAATAATTTACAGAGCAGGACAGACATCTCTACAATCCGCTTTGCCGTCTACCGTTGCAGAATTTCAGTTCAGGGAGATTCAGGGTATTTTTGAGCAGCAAAAATGCAAATCAGGAAGCAGAGAAAGAGGCAACAGCCCATCTATCTAGCTCATCTGCGGCGGGATAGCTGCGCTGGCGTTGCTATGGGCTCGCCGGGAATTAAAAAGAACTCAAACATCTAACCACAGAATTGAAGTCAGCCTCCGCTTCATCTGTAGCTCCCTAATTAAGAATCGGGATTTAAGTTTTCATTCTTAGGTAGGCGATCAAAGCAGAGGAAGACAACATGCTGTGCTAATTAGGATATAAGAACTAAAGGTAAAGTAGAATGAAATGACAGCTAAGACCAAGACAAAGTTCCACCCCAGCCGCCATCCGTTCGCGTCAATAAACTTGTTTACAAGTCAACAACAATTTATTTCTCAGAAAACAAGTGCATCAAAACTTGTCAGACGTACCGTTTGCCAGTTTTAGATAGAACATCAGAGGCCACAGTTCAATAGATTTCTAATTTAATGTTTTAAACAACAGAGAACAAACATGGCTTATTATACTACTTATAAGCGGCAGTAAAAGCATTTTTCCTAATAAGAAAACAAGCTAATATTTGAATAAGCTGTTATCAGTTACTTTAAGTGCCCGTTGTCACGAGTCACAGATCTGAAAAACTTCACTGATTAATGCTAGCTTCTTTTTATTAATAATACGACGTACTACTAATGCGGATTTTTTGACCGGCCTCTCAAAGCCACCACCCCAAATTTCCTACCCCACTTGACCGCTCGCCCTGCAGATTTTATGACCGGCCTCTCAAACGCCACCACCCCAAATTTCCTACGCCACTATACCACGGCCATTCCTCAAGATTGCAGAGTCAAGACGGCGCAAACTAGATGGTTTAAACGAATCAACAACAAATCAGTTATTTATCCAGCCGACAGATCGGTCCCACACTGACCATCTTCAAATCGACCTTCGGCCCGATCAGATCTCTGATGTTATTAATACCGTACTTGATCATAGTTGGCCGCTCCAACGACAGGCCCCAGGCGATGACGGACACAGACTCCGGCAGGCCCATGGGCAATAGCATCTCGGGCCTGAACACGCCGGAATTGCCAATTTCAACCCACTTGCCCAGACCCTCGTGATAAGAGAAAATCTCCATGCTAGGCTCAGTGTAGGGATTATAAGCCGGCTTGAATCGCAGGCGCCGAATCCCCAGCTTGTGAAAGAATTCACGAATAATGCCCATGAGATGGCACAGATTCAAATTGTAATCCGCTACTAGGCCCTCAATTTGATGGAACTCGGCCAGGTGCGTAGCGTCCAGTGACTCGTTGCGGAACACCCGATCGATGCTGAAGTACTTGGTCGGCTGGAACTGGGGCTGCTGGGCCAGCTGGTACAGCATCCGGGCGCTCACTGCGGTGGTGTGCGTGCGGAGTATGTTCTTCTGGGCCTCCTGGAGTTGGAAAATAGAAAATTATATAAGATGAAGAAAGTTGAACTTATAACATGCCACTTACAACATATTTTACACCTTAGGAGTACTCATGAGTATTCAAGTTAAAGTGACTTGTGGAATCAGAGAGTCGGGGAAAGGAGTTTTGGAGACCAACTAGTGGGATCGTGGATTACAAATTAATAAGATACTGGAGATCACAGATAGGGGATTATAAATAAGGGAATCATAGATAGGGGACAATAGCTCGTAAATTGGGGTCATAACTGAGGATCATAAATTGGTGATCATAGGTTGAGGAATCATAAATTGGGGATCACAGGTTGAGGATCATAAATTTGGGATCACAGGTTGAGGATCATAAATCGGGATCACAGGTTGAGGATCATAAATCGGGGATCACAGGTTGAGGATCAAAAATTGGGGATCACAGGTTGAGGATCATAAATTGGTAAATTGGGGATCCCAGGTTGAAAATCAGGGAATTGCGAGCCTCCTAACACCCCCTCACTCACCGACTCTTTCCAATCGTAGTTGTAGCCAATCGAGCCGTAGCCGCCGTTGCTATGCACAGCCTTGACCCTGGCCAGGTAGCCGTCGGCCTGCTCAGCATCCAGCCGACAGGCGGCCGGCTCAGTTAGGAAGAAGGTGTCGTGAGCGTCCCTAGCCGGATGCTGCTGTGGCTGGAACAACGCGTCGAAATTCCAGAAGCTACTCTCAACGTACCGATTGGTGGGCATCTCCTGGAAGCCCATCTCCAAGAAGATCTGTCGGAATTCGGCGCGAACCTTCAGCAGAGGATGCAGATGACCGCAGTCGGGTTGCTGGCCCAGAGCTTTGAAATTGTACGCTTTGAATGTCAGAGTCTGCCAGACGCCGGTGGCCAGCATCTCGGCGGTGAGTTCGGTTTCCTCCTTGGCCAGGGTTAGGGTGAAGGCTGGGCCTCTGTGTGGCGGATTTGGTGAGGCGGTAGTGTTGCTCAGAGTTGGTCGATTTATCATCTTCGATCTTCAATTCCTTTTCAGTTAGCCTTAACTTTCAGACCGTAAAGGAGTCCAAAAGTCTACAGTACATGCTAGACTACATCACACTACAGGCTAGACTACAGCAGACTACAGGCTAGACTACAGCAGACTACAGGCTAGACTACATCACACTACAGGCTAGACTACAGACTAGACTACATCACACTACAGGCTAGACTACAGCAGACTACAGACTAGACTACAGCAGGCTACAGGCTAGACTACAGCAGACTACAGGCTAGACTACATCACACTACAGGCTAGACTACAGCAGACTACAGGCCAGACTACATCACACTACAGGCTAGACTACAGCAGACTACAGACTAGACTACAGCAGGCTACAGGCTAGACTACAGCAGACTACAGGCTAGACTACAGACTAGACTACAGCAGACTACAGGCTAGACTACAGCAGGCTACAGGCTAGACTACAGCAGGCTACAGGCTAGACTACATCACACTACAGGCTAGACTACAGCAGACTACAGGCTAGACTACAGCAGGCTACAGGCTAGACTACATCACACTACAGGCTAGACTACAGCAGACTACAGGCTAGACTACAGCAGGCTACAGGCTAGACTACATCACACTACAGGCTAGACTACAGCAGACTACAGGCTAGACTACAGCAGGCTACAGGCTAGACTACATCACACTACAGGCTAGACTACAGCAGGCTACAGGCTAGACTACAGCAGGCTACAGGCTAGACTACAGCAGGCTACAGGCTAGACTACATCACACTACAGGCTAGACTACATCACACTACAGGCTAGACTACATCACACTACAGGCTAGACTACAGCAAACTACAGCCTAGACTAAATCAAAATACAGCCTAGACTACAGCAAACTACAGACTAGGCTACAGCACAATACAGACTAGACTACAGTCTACAGGCTAACTAAACCAAACAGTCCCATAGCAACCCGAACAGCAACAGTACTCAGCTCACTTAGCAACCCTATAGACTGTAACCCGGCCCTCCTGCACCAGTTTGCGCTTCTTGAGCTCGGCTCGCTCCTCGGCTGTCAAGCTGTCAAGGCTAAGAGCGGCAACCATCTGTAGGCAGTGACGGATTCGGTCGGACACGGACTCAACTTGGCGATAAACTCGCGGTCCACCCTGAGCAGATTTGTCTAGGCGGATCCATCTGTTAGCCAGGGCCTGGCAAAGCCCAGGGGATAATGTTTCAAACTTTTAGGGTTCAGAATAATACTTAAAATTATTATATAGAGAACGACACCTCGGATACAAAGTCATGGCCAGCATCCTCTGTCTAAAAGAGAGCTGAGCTATTTAAAACCCAAAATAGTGCTAAGTTCTATTTATAAGTAGCCTGTACGAGTATAAATGATGTAGATATATTCAAGTCAGGGCTCGGCAAAATCCGGCTTGAGGGCCAAAAGGTTTGTCTCTTCTCAGCTTTTTCCTCTCCTCTCTCCTTACCTTTCTCCTCTCTCCTTACCTTTCTCCTCTCCTCTCTCCTTACCTTTCTCCTCTCTCCTTACCTTTCTCCTCTCCTCTCTCCTATATCTGATCAGATTTCTATATCTGATCCTGTAGTTAAAAAAGCCAAGTTAAACTTGGGTTAAACAAACCTTGCTAAACCCGATTTTCGCATTGGGCACAGACTTCATCAGCTCGCTCTGCGGTGCGCCATCGCCAGCTGGCACGCTGGCAAACAGCACAGCCTCGTGGCTGCCATGGTCGGCAACTTGGCGACCCTCATCAGTCAGCTCGAGACGGCTTGTCACCTCTGGCTGAGCAGAGATGATCTGTGTTAGAGGGGGTGGGCTGGCAAATTTTCATTGTAAACCAGAGACAGGACAAGATTTGGCAATATTTGGCAACATACGCAATAAAACAGATATGCTTTTATCCTACTAGTATACTTAGTCCTAGTATACTTTTGTATCTAAGAGACGAATACTTATAAACCGATTGTATATTTTGCATTTTTTCTATTGATTTATATCTTTTGAATGAAGAATCCCTTGTACTTCTGTCCTGGTTCCTTAATCTTGGTAGCAACAAACCACTAAGGCTTGGGTAAAAGCAAAATCACTAGGAATAATTCTAAGTCTAAAAATTTGTTGTTATTGCAGATAAGTATAAAGACTGTAAACATAACTTATAACTTATTTTCAATTCTTTGTTTAACTTTTATTTTCTTTGCAAATTGTATTATTAAGTTATTATTTTCTGTTTTGTTTCCATATATTTTTAAAAAAGCTTTTTTATGCACATCTAGACTCTAGTGGCAATCTTTTAGTGTGCTACATGAATTTTTTTTCACACAGAGATCCTCAGAACAGGTGTAATATGAGTAGCAGGCATATTATAAGTGTCAGGTAAGTGTTAGATGAGTTAATAATATTAGTACTATTGAGTCACCCAGTATAGGAAGTTCTGAAGAATTGAAGACCTTTCCCAGACACTTCTTTGGAAACTGGACGTGGAAATAGAAACTGAAACCTCTACAAATGGTTGGAAGGCCTAAAAAATTGTCAGGTTGATGCTGATATTAATAAACTTAGCAGTTGTTTTCAGGGACAATGTTTTCCAATGTTTTCTAATCATTGCAGAGTTGGCAAATTTGCTAAAAAGTTTGAAAAAAACTAAATTATAATTTAGTGCAATAAACTAAGGCTACAGTCAGGATTATAGCTCACCCCTGTACTAGAACAAATCTTATCAAAAAGTTTTGTTGCGCTATACACTGCCGGAACTATTCTTATTCTAATAAGTTTGCTTGCACTATATGTCAGATCTTTTTTAAAATGAAACAAAAACACAAATCAATATTTTTCATTTGAAAAATACTGGTGAAACTTATATTTGAATCTTTTTTATACAAAATATAATGTTAATATATTTTAATTAGGCCATCTTATTGATTATGGATCTAGGGCCTTAACTTTGTTAAGCTTGCTTGGTACTAAAATTATTTATACCCAGTGTATACCAAGATTGTCACTGAGGGGCAAAATATGCTGGAATTTTCTGGAATAAAGGCCACCTTCTAGACTATGGATAGTATATAATTTAGTATATTTAGATTATATATAAAAATGGGGATATCGCCAAGCTGACTGCATTGAAGATATCACCAACTAGACAAAATTTGACACCAAAGCATCTGAATTTGTCACTAAAGTATCTGTAATTGTTCCCAGTGGTTGTATTGTAACCAAAAGTTTGGCATTCTCGAATCATTCATTAAACTATTTTTCAATGTTTTTTTGCATTTTCTCCATTTTAGAAGCGTATTTTAGCATGTTTGGACATCCCCGGAGCTATTAAAACAATAAAATTAACAGCGTTGTTTTTTAAGCACTTTTTACATCTCTATAATGGGGCAAAAAAGAAGTGAAGGGCCTAGGCTACAATTTAAACTTGTATTTACTAACATAACAAACAGGTTAGCTGAAATATCTATGGTAAATTAATAGCTAGGATTTTCTATGGGAAAGAGCATGGTAGACAAAGGGAGTTGGCTAACTGAAAAGTATGACTCAGCTGAGTTACAAAAAAGAAAGTAAAAATTTTTGAAGGATAAAAATCCAACACATGTTGTCTGGGTTGATGGTCATTTTGTTTGCTGCCAGTTTCTACCATTCTTGTCTGCAAAAATATAATGCAGTCATTTTGTCTACCACAAATATTAAGACTAAGTATGACACCATAAATAAATAATGAAAAAAATATCTGTATATCTTAAAAAGTACTTAAGCCTATAGTGAATATAAAGAACTCATTCGGTTAGAAGCACAAGCATAGAATCTAAAAAAGGTTTTCTTAAGAGAATAGTAATGTACACATATACTAACTTCTTGTATATAGAATTTGTAAGCTGAATAATTGTTCATAATGAAAATGCATTATTATCATTGGATGAGATTATAATAACAATGCTCATAATAGCTGGCCAATCATATTCAACAGTGAACTTTGTATTTGCCTTCAATATTTGTAACTGCAGCAGCTTCCCATCCACAAGTTCTTTTTTCAATGAATGTTGAAAATTAATATTATATTTCTTTGAAATATTGCAATAAACAAAATTATACTTAAAAAAACTAATATCCTTTTTGCATGCCTTGCAATATATATTTAGGAAAAATTAGCTTTGCTAGCTATATAGCTATACCTTAAATTTTTATTTTCAAAAAGTTGTTTCATCTGCCAGCAGACAAAAAGGCGGTGCCAGATGAAATGACTATTGTCTGATGTAGCACTGATACTTGTTGGAAGTGTCTTTGGCCCAAAGGGATGAGTTGGTTAGAGGGATGGGAAGTCTGAACACTAAGACTTATGTTCTTTTGGCTAATTAGTTCTCGCTAAGACCATTAACTAACCATTCAGTCTATCAACACCATGCCAAGAGGCCATCCTCAAATTTTTAGGAATGTTAGGAATAACGATGGAAAAAGTGCTTGAATAAAACAAAGTTGTTACTTTAACTGTTTTAGCTTGAGGAATGTCCAAACATGCTAAAATCAGCTAAAATCATCAGAGAAAATGCGAAAAACATTGAAAAAATAGTTTAACGAACAATTCGAGGAGAATGACAAAATTTCTTGTCACCAAGCTGACCAGTAACCATCATAGTAAATAACTTGTTAAACAGTCTTTTATTGTATAGACAAGATTATGCCAACTCAAACAATAGATAGAAACAAATACAGGTTGGGAAAAATTTATAAAAGAACTTGGTAAGCACCAGAAAATTACCTCTCCAAAGGCAAGAATGCTGTTCAAGGCTCCTACTATCTTTTGGTGCTCAACATTCATTTCCTTACATAATTCTGTGGACGAACAAGTTTCATGCTTGTCAATATACGCTAGGATATTTGATCTTAGATCTTCCATTGCATATATGTTAAGGAGATCTGACTAACTAAATATTATATTCGCACTACTAATAATCGTTCGAAAATAGCGCATGAATATTTCTTAGAAAATATCAGTTTTATGTAAAGTAACTGTTATATTTATTGGTAAAACTTATTTTGTAGGTTAGATAAAAGTGTTAGTTTAGTTACAATAATTGTCATTTAAATAATTAACTCACAGTGAATGTGATAAAAGCTATTTATTTTTGTTTTAATGAACACCTATCGGCGCATGGGCACACCGATAGATTTAGAAAGAAGAACTGTATCTGCTACTAGAGCGGCAATTTCTAATCTGAATAGTGGAATTCGACTCAGTTTTCTTTGAAGTAGCTATATTCTTTAAGGAAAAAGTCATTTAAAGCCCTCAGTCCTTTCTGAAACATCCCAGCAATATGTGAAAAAGCTACATGTACCCGTACAGTAGCTTATTGTAGGCATGCATGTAAATGTACGGACAGGTATGTGCATGTATATATTGCTAAAAAATTTTCAAAAGAGTTGCAAGGAAGCAAAAAGTAATAAATGAGTCTTTTGACCAAATGAGTCTTAAAAAATGAAATATTTATACGAGTATAGTGTTGCGTACATGTACGTCCTGAGACAGCAGTAACTTCAGCTATCGTCCTTGGATAATGCATAGAAAGTACAAGTTTATTAAGTATACAATGTAACAGTAACACCGTACATACATGCGCATGTACATGTATAATAGCAACTGCGATAAAGAAAAGATGATTCATTTGTATCTCTCTTTTAGATACATTGTATGTCCAGCTCGTTCTTGTTTACAGCTAGTTTTCTCTCTCTGCACGTGTATAAGCTCAATCTGGTATTCTTATACCTTTCTCTCCGTCGTCGCTGGTTTCTTCCAGTCTTAACCTTCTTCAGTTCCGCCTCCATCCTTTCCTACCAGTACGTGTAGCTAACTCACACTCCTCCACTAATATAACATGTTACGTTATGTATGTATATAGATAACATAGACTCTTTTAGAATTTAAATGCACCACAGGCATGTCTGTCGGCTGCAATATGGTAGGAATTTAATCAACTCAAAGGTCTAATGTTAGTCTTTAGTTCACCTTAATTGTTTAAATATCCCTCAAACAACGCCAACTCTTTTTACAGCAACACCAAACAACAACAGATCGGTCTCTTCGACTGTCGCACTGGCGGTCATGTTGGGCCTCAAAAACACAAAAATACGCGGTCAGCATCACAGGTCGCGCCTCAGGGCCAGGTCGCGAACGAACGCCACGCCACCGACCGAATCCGGGGCGCCAGCGTAAGCCAGCAGGCAGTCGACGAAGCGCCGAGTTCGGGCCTCCCCCATGCCGATAGGGTGTCTGCAGCGTCAGCAGAAGTACCTCCTGCACCGGCTCTGGGCAGTACGACTCACCGCGGATGATGTAGCCTGCTAGCTGGAGTCCGCCGACGGCGCAACAGCTAGGGCACTTGGACAGACCAGGCCGGCGCAGTAATGCAAAGCCGCGTTGGCTACTCGCTCGTAGCCGCGATCTTGAAGGTGGCGCGCAGCTGCAGGCCAGTGTGAGCTGCGTCAACCTGTTGCTCGAGCAAGTCCGTCATCGTCCAGGTCTCGATCGGCGTTGTACAACAGTAAGGTCTCGATCACCGCTAGGAACAACGCCGCCCTCTGGCGGTCGGGTATAAGGCCTCGGACTGCAGGACTGCCCTCACAGAACGAAAAGCAGCAAAAGCAAGCCCACGGCGATGCCGGGAACCAGACCGCCGAGGTAGATGAACTGCTGACAAAGCGGAAGCTCTGTCACCTGTCCATCAGCGCCTCGGCACAAATTTGAAGCCTCGGTGTCGTCCGGCACGCAGAGCACGACTGTTTTCTGCGTGTTGACCACCAGGCCAACACTCGCCGAAACAGCAACTAGCTTGTCCAGTTGTCGCTGGGCGCCCTCGACAGTTGAAGACAGAAGGGCGAGATTGTTGGCGTAGCCAAGCACGCTGAGCCGCCTCTCCGGTTGACGTCAACCCACGCATCGGCGCAACAGAAACAGTAGGGTCTCGAATTGCAGCAGGACTGATTTAGCACAACAAAAGGCAGCCTTTTCTTTAACGACGATGCTGACCTTGATGTCGATTTATAACTCTATGAATTCATTTCGATCTGGGTGCAAGTAATACATATGTAAATGTAAGTTACTCATTTTGCTAAACAAGTCATTCAAACAAGCTTCCTAATCCATTTCTTCGAATAGAGTCAGGGGCTGTGTGCACCCTGGCGCACTTGAGGCCACATTGTCACACAACCGCGGCGACAGGCATTACTGTCCATTCCGCCGATTCCCCTGATCAGGCACACAAACGCGCGGATACGTACACGTACATGTAGGCACACGCACAGGAGTGTACAGCCTTGGGGGGTTGGCCATCAAGGGCGTTAGTTTCACGAACAGATCCAACAAGCCGCGATTCAAATCCTAGCTCCAAAGAAAAGTGATTGCACTTGGAATTAAGCATATAGGCCACTAGTATAGGAGCGCTGCGCTTGACCACTAGGCTACGGACCCTGACGCATGGCCGCGATGCGTTTCAGGACTCTAGAAGTGGCTTCTATCCTGGCTTCTGAAAATTTTCACCTAGCGTTTCTGAGTCATACTGATGACGCAAAGGCTGTTAGACCGGCAGGATTTGTCGGTTGTTAGGTAGCCAATTTTCTGCTCCTGCACAGACGATCCCAATTGCGAAGGAAGAGCCAGCTGCACCAATTGCATATGTACTTGCAATTATGCTACCCGTTGAAATGGTCCCTTGCTAAAATGATTTCAGCATCTCGATCACCTGAGCCATCAAACAGCGAGAGGGCATCAAAGTCAAAGAAGTGGCCTTGTGCATGGATGCCAGGTGCAAACATCGGCTTCTTTTGTGCGTCGAACTGGCGCACAGGCCAATTTTCAACCGCGGTACTCTATATAAGAGAAAGGCATCGAGCTGGGGTGGAAATTTCTATCTCGTTCTGAAATCAGGTTCAACAGTTCAGAAAATATCAATAATTCTCCATTGAATCGACATTATGCACCAAACGGACAGTCACCGTTGGATTTGGTGGACTCTGGTCGGCCTCCTTCTGCTTGCTCCGGTACACCGTGAGTATATTTACAGATATTAACTACAACTAACGGGGTATCGCATCGCACTTTCAAAGAGCAACTTCAGCAGCAGGATATTCAGTTCCGCAGCCATCCCGCATGGTTTTATGACGATAGTCTCAGTTGCGCTCGCTTGTACAGTACATTACAGAATTGAGGGCCTCAGCCAGCGTCCTACGGGACGATCGGCGTTGTATAGAGAAGCAGTCTTTACGACTATCTCAGATATACATGTACTATCTACATGTATGAGCATCAGGTGTAAAATGGTCAACATGAATTTACATGCAATCTTATATTCGAAAAAACATTTCAGAGAGTCATTCTGTTCAAGCCTATCCGGAGCAGATGGAAGACAAGACGGCCCAGCCAGATGCAGTCGAGGAGCGCAACTTCTTACCTGTTGAAGCTGCTCCAGGTTATCCTGACCAGTTTGTGCAAAAGGAGATTCTGAGAAACGTTTTTATGCTGGCTATGAAGCGTCGATTTGTGTTCTCGTCCTCGAGGCTTCGCATCTGACCGCAAAATCGGTGCAAGTAGCTGCAAGTCGCAGTCGGAGCTGCAGTGTTTGAAGCGCGATCGGCACAATTTTAACAGCTATAGTAGGAGCAAAACTCAGAAAACTGATTTGCTGTATTCTTGTTTTTGTTGTAATTTTTTATTTGAAACCATGAGCATAGACATGGACTCCTGTAGTTCATTGTCTGGAGCATATAAGATTTCACGAGTTAAAATATATTCTGGAACAAGTTAATATTATAGCACTGGCTTCGCAATCCGATGTTGATAGCATCAGCAGTGTCAGTTTCTTTAAAATTTACAGACTGGTACG
Organism: Macrostomum lignano; assembly: GCA_002269645.1. NCBI lineage: Eukaryota > Metazoa > Platyhelminthes > Macrostomidae > Macrostomum > Macrostomum lignano. Next base: position 452,711 of record NIVC01000070.1, on the reverse strand, counting down.
GAACGATCCCCCAGTTGTGCAAGAATTGATCAAGGTCCACAACAATCGCTAACCTTAACCCGATGAGTCAGTAGCTCATGAGGTTGCATTCTCAAGCTTAAAAATCCACAAGCTCGAAATTTCACGAGCGTCTATGCACGTTCTTTAGGGCTTGAGGGAGCCGTAGCCCAGTGGTCCAGCGCGGCGCTCTGATGTGCCGGCGACCCAGGCTCGATTCCCAGTGCAGTCGCATTAATTTGGGGCTAAATTGGAATCTCGGCTTCGCTCTGCTCGAGAAATTAACGCCCTTGAGGACTAACTCACAAGGCACAGGAAGTGTACATGCCTAACGATAAAAAAGTTAGGGATTTCTCCACTATTTTTGCAATACAAGAGTGCTTTTATATCTCTTATAACTTGTATCCCTTAGATTTACATGGAACGCTACCAGTGCATAATAGGAACGCTACCAATAAAGAACGAAAAATCGCAGATATATACTCAGACAGATACTACTCAGGCATATACTCAGTAAATTAATCAGATATCTACTAAGAACAACACGCAGTCCTTATTCTAAGATCTATGCTCTAAAATAAAACCCCCGTAACAACTTGGTGGCATTAGTGGAATTTTAGAGGACAAAACTAGGAGCCCTTTGACACGTTTAATGAGCGGAGCAACCGGAGGGAGGGGAGAGGCAAAGTCAGGGATAGAAGCAGACTGGCCAAATATCCGGGATTTTGTCGGCATTTATTAGTGGACCAGCCCAAGGAGAACTTAAACCAGAAGCTGGGAGAAGCAACTCCTGACCAAAGCTTTTATAGTTTTAGCGCGTAGAGGCGGGCTGGAGTCACTCCTTTGTGGGCTCAGGCTAAACGGAATAAAATTTATGGTTTTGGACCAGAGTAAACTAGCCTTCCGACATCGAGAGAGAGATGCATCAGCCCGGCAGTAGGCACCTCAGATGGTTGGCTGCTCAAGCGGTATTAACCTCTGTCGTTTAGTAATAAGCATTTGCTTTGTAGCTTCATAGGATTTAGCCAGTCATCATGCTAACTGATTAGTTAGGGTATGAATAACTGCCAAAGGCAATTCCAATTAGTGCATAAAAAGTAGTGCAGAGTAGCTTCATATGCAAGCGGATAGATATGGGCAGAGTGTAACAACAGAATGCAGTGTAGTTTGTGTAGCATGGACTGCGACAGAGTGTAGCGTAGAATGTAAACTAAATTGTAGCATTTAGCAGAGAGTAAAACGTTGAGTGTAGCACAGAATGTAACATCGAGTGTAGCTCAATGTGTAGCATTGAGTTTAGCATCGGTGTACTGTATAATATAAGATTTGTAGAGGATATGCTCATACATGTGTATCGCTCGAAATATGCAATTCTATGAATATAGAAATTGTAATAAAAATAGAAATAAAGTCTAAAAAATCAGTAGCTAGGCATAACGGTAGGAAAATTGAAACAATTTGTTCTTAAGACTAGAAAAACTGTACAAGTACGCTCATATTTTGCCACTTACTCATTGTGATCGCGGTATCTCAGGGGCTCTTTTGACAGACTGTAAAAGACTGCTTACAACAACATTATATAAATCTCTGAGTATTTTTGCTGCTTTTTTAATTTTACACAAGGGGGCTACCAGAATTTATCGAACTCAGTTGGTGCTCTGTGCAGCTGCGAAGCATTTTCGACTCTGTTAAAAGGATATCGACACTTCGGACTTGCTGACTGCACCGTTGTCCGCTTGCAGTTGGATTTCGGTGCTCCGGGGTGATTTTTTCGCCGTTCCCGTCAGTTTCAGCGCTGCCAGTTGGACCAGATGAATGACGAGCTCCAGCACCTCTAGCAGGGTGATGATTGACACTCCGACCCACAGGCCTGCATTTGGTTGTGGTCGGAACTTTTCAGCACAAGCCATCTGGAGACAAGCACCACTGTAGTACGTATAGTAGGACGTAAAACTCAAAGATCGTGCAATTTTTAGGAGGCCGACTAGCAATCTAGCGCCCCCCTTCGGGGTGGCCAATAAGCAAGGGACGAATCCTTTAAAATGAAAAAAAATTCTTAGGGAGGGGGGCTAGGAATCGAATTCTCATTTTAATTCCAGGCTTATGTACCAATAAAACATGTTTGTGCAGAATTTTATAACAGACATTGAAATTCAACCATACTTGCCTTCTTTCAGAGCTACTTCTACCAGTATGCTTCAGTACGCTACCAGTACCCTTGTAAGCCTTGACATGTCAGCAATCCCCCCCCCACAAGCCTTAACATATCAACTCCCCCCTTGACATCTCAGCGATGCTCCCATAAGCCTTGAAATCTTAAAAAATCTGTCTACTTTCTAACCCTAACCCTAACCCTAACCCTAACCCTAACCCTAAAGCATTGAAATTTCAGTAATTCTCTCTAAGAGTCTATAGCACTACTACAGCATTATAGCGATTCCCTGCAAGCCTCGACATCGTAGGGATTCCCAAATGAATCTCTTAACTTCGACATGAAGCTTCTTTTTTTTTACATTACGCTTTTTCTATCAGCGATCCCTCCCGTGAGGAGCCAACAAATAATGTAATAACTTTTTTCCAATAAACTACATGTAGCTTCTGACATTAGCCTTGACATCTCATTTATTCCCCCGTGAGCCTTGACATCTCAGCTATAGATAGATAGATAGATAGATTCCCCTCGTAAGCCTTGACATGTCAGCGATGCCCCCCATAAACCTTGAAATCTAAAAAATCCCCTGTTAACCTTGAAACGCGCTAAAATCTAACCCTCAACCCAAACCTGACGTAAACCTAACTTTCACCCAACCTAAAGCCTTGAAATCACAGCAATTCTTCTTCCCTAAGCCTTGGCATTAAGTGATTCCTTCTTTAAGAATCACAGCACTATAACGATTCCCTCCAAGCTTTGACATCGTAGCAATTCCCAAATGAATCTTTTAACTTTGACATGACTTTTATTTTATGTATACATAGTGCTCCTTTTATTTTTACATGACTCTTCTTCTATCAGCGCCCCCCCCCCACCGTGGCAAGCCAACAAAGAATGCAATAAAAAAACTTAAGTAAAGTACATGTACTTTGAAGTAGCTTCTGACTTTTGCTTTAACATCTCAGAAACCCCCCTGTAATCTCAGTTATTCTCTGTGAGCCTTGACGTCTCAGTGATTCTCCCCAGCACAGCACTATAGCTTCATTTAATTTTTATGACACTTGTTTCATGTCTGACATGACGCTTCTTTTGATTTTTACGTTACGCTTCTTTTATTCTTCCATGATGCTTCTTAATTTTTTAAATGACACACTTTCATTAGTTTTTATATGAGGCTTCTATGATTTTTTCATGACGCTTCTATGTTAACATGACGCTTCTATGCTTGTTTACATGACGCTTGTATGATTGTTTACATGACGCTTCTATGATTGTTTACATGACGCTTGTATGATTGTTTACATGACGCTTCTATGATTTTTTACATGACGCTTCTATGATTTTTACATGACGCTTCTATGATTTTTACATGACGCTTCTATGATTTTTTCATGACGCTTCTATGATTTTTACATGACGCTTCTATGATTTTTACATGACGCTTCTATGATTTTTTACATGACGCTTCTATGATTGTTTACATGACGCTTCTATGATTGTTTACATGACGCTTCTATGATTGTTTACATGACGCTTCTATGATTGTTTACATGACGCTTCTATGATTTTTACATGACGCTTCTATTATTGTTTACATGACGCTTCTATGATTTTTACATGACGCTTCTATGATTGTTTACATGACGCTTGTATGATTGTTTACATGACGCTTCTATGATTTTTTATGACGCTTTTATGATTTTAACATGACGCTTCTATGATTTTTTACATGACGCTTCTATGATTGTTTACATGACGCTTGTATGATTGTTTACATGACGCTTGTATGATTTTAACATGACGCTTCTATGATTGTTTGCATGACGCTTCTATGATTTTTTTATGACGCTTTTATGATTTTAACATGACGCTTCTATGATTTTTTTACACGACGCTTCTATGATTGTTTACATGACGCTTGTATGATTGTTTACATGACGCTTTTATGATTTTAACATGACGCTTCTATGATTGTTTACATGACGCTTCTATGATTGTTTACATGACGCTTCTATGATTTTTACATGACGCTTCTATGATTTTTACATGACGCTTCTATGATTGTTTACATGACGCTTCCATAATTTTTTTTTGTCTTGGCGTTAAAAAGCTTTAATTAAAAAAACTCTACTGTCTAAAAATTCGAACCATCGTCCCTGCATTTAGCAGTTTAGTCTGTTTACCTCTAGGCTAGCTCTCATGAATTTTAGTCATTACCCCTAAATAGAAAATATTCCCAAGACAGCAAGCATCCCCCCAGTAGCAAGCATCCCCTAATACTCCTACCAAGCATCCACCCAGATAGCAAGCATCTGCAGATAGCAAGCATCTGCAGATAGCAAGCATCTTGCAGATAGCAAGCATCTTGCAGATAGCAAGCATACCCCAAATAATGTAGAAGCATCCTTCCAGATAGCAAGCATCCTGCACATAGCAAGAATCCCTAAATAGCAAGCATCCCTGGATAGAAATAATCCTATACATGTAGCCAAGCTTATCAAGCGCAGTAATCCTTGGCTATCGAGTGCAGTAATCCTTGGTTTATTAATAGCAATAATCCATGGCTTATCGAGTGCAGTAATTCTTGGTTTGCCAAGTGCAGTAAGTAATCCTTGGTTTATTAATAGCCAAAATCCATGGCTTATGAGTGCAGTAATCCTTGGTTTATTAATAGCAATATTCCTTGGCTTATCGAGTGCAGTAATTCATGGTTTATTAATAGCAATAATCCTTGGCTTATCGAGTGCAGTAATCCTTGGTTTATTAATAGCAATAATCCTTGGCTTATCGAGTGCAGTAATCCTTGGTTTATTAATAGCAATAATCCATGCCTTATCGAGTGCAGTAATCCTTGGTTTATTAATAGCAATAATCCTTGGCTTATCGAGTGCAGTAATCCTTGGTTTATTAATAGCAATAATCCTTGGCTTATCGAGTGCAGTAATCCTTGGTTTATTAATAGCAATAATCCTTGATTAATCAAGTGCAGTAATCCTTGGTTTGCCAAGAGCAATAGTCCTTGGTTTATTGAGTGCAGTAATCCTTGGTTTATTAATAGCAATAATCCTTGGCTTATCGAGTGCAGTAATCCTTGGTTTGCCAAGTGCATAATCCTTGGTTTATTAATAGCAATAATCCTTGGCTTATCGAGTGCAGTAATCCTTGGTTTATTAATAGCAATAATCCTTGGCTTATCGAGTGCAGTAATCCTTGGTTTATTAATAGCAATAATCCATGGCTTATCGAGTGCAGTAATCCTTGGTTTGCCAAGAGCAATAGTCCTTGGCTTATCGAGTGCAGTAATCCTTGGTTTGCCAAGAGCAATAGTCCTTGGCTATCGAGTGCAGTAATCCTTGGTTTATTAATAGCAATAATCCATGGCTTATCGAGTGCAGTAATTCTTGGTTTGCCAAGTGCAGTAAGTAATCCTTGGTTTATTAATAGCAATAATCCATGGCTTATGAGTGCAGTAATCCTTGGTTTATTAATAGCAATATTCCTTGGCTTATCGAGTGCAGTAATTCATGGTTTATTAATAGCAATAATCCTTGGCTTATCGAGTGCAGTAATCCTTGGTTTATTAATAGCAATAATCCTTGGCTTATCGAGTGCAGTAATCCTTGGTTTATTAATAGCAATAATCCATGCCTTATCGAGTGCAGTAATCCTTGGTTTATTAATAGCAATAATCCTTGGCTTATCGAGTGCAGTAATCCTTGGTTTATTAATAGCAATAATCCTTGGCTTATCGAGTGCAGTAATCCTTGGTTTATTAATAGCAATAATCCTTGGCTTATCGAGTGCAGTAATCCTTGGTTTATTAATAGCAATAATCCTTGGCTTATCGAGTGCAGTAATCCTTGGTTTATTAATAGCAATAATCCTTGATTAATCAAGTGCAGTAATCCTTGGTTTGCCAAGAGCAATAGTCCTTGGTTTATTGAGTGCAGTAATCCTTGGTTTATTAATAGCAATAATCCTTGGCTTATCGAGTGCAGTAATCCTTGGTTTGCCAAGTGCATAATCCTTGGTTTATTAATAGCAATAATCCTTGGTTTATCGAGTGCAGTAATCCTTGGTTTATTAATAGCAATAATCCTTGGCTTATCGAGTGCAGTAATCCTTGGTTTATTAATAGCAATAATCCATGGCTTATCGAGTGCAGTAATCCTTGGTTTGCCAAGAGCAATAGTCCTTGGCTTATCGAGTGCAGTAATCCTTGGTTTGCCAAGAGCAATAGTCCTTGGTTTATTGAGTGCAGTAATCCTTGGTTTATTAATAGCAATAGTCCTTGGTTTATTGAGTGCAGTAATCCTTGGTTTATTAATAGCAATAATCCTTGGCTTATCGAGTGCAGTAATCCTTGGTTTGCCAAGTGCATAATCCTTGGTTTATTAATAGCAATAATCCTTGGTTTATTGAGTGCAGTAATCCTTGGTTTATTAATAGCAATAATCCTTGGCTTATCGAGTGCAGTAATCCTTGGTTTATTAATAGCAATAATCCATGGCTTATCGAGTGCAGTAATCCTTGGTTTGCCAAGAGCAATAGTCCTTGGCTTATCGAGTGCAGTAATCCTTGGTTTGCCAAGAGCAATAGTCCTTGGTTTATTGAGTGCAGTAATCCTTGGTTTATTAATAGCAATAGTCCTTGGTTTATTGAGTGCAGTAATCCTTGGTTTATTAATAGCAATAATCCTTGATTAATCAAGTGCAGTAATCCTTGGTTTATTAATAGCAATAGTCCTTGGTTTATTGAGTGCAGTAATCCTTGGTTTATTAATAGCAATAATCCTTGGCTTATCGAGTGCAGTATTCCTTGGTTTGCCAAGAGCAATAATCCTTAGCTTATCGAGTGCAGTAATCTAAGTGTTTTTATTTAGTCCTTTAATAAAAGCTTTTAATAAAAAATTTTACACTACTACTTTTAAACTACTTAGATTCGAACCCAGGTCGCTGCATTAGCAGTCTGGTCTGCTCAGCTCTAGGCTAGCTCTCATCGAAGTTATCAGTGAATTTGTACCACTTATATAATTCAACACTCACACCAAGTCAGGTAGAGTAAAAAGTCACGCGAAGCAGTTATGACATAATCAATTTCTTAGGCAAGTCAGTACCAGTGTCTATGAAAGCTAACAATATGGTTACGTAATATAAATTCAGTACTGCACTATACTTTCACACTCAAAGCTGTGACGCAATTCAATTGAGTGTCAAATTCAGCCAGTACACAGACGATAAATAAAGTGTATTGTGATGCAATCTATTTCAGAATCAGAATTCAACCAGTCAGTTTTTTCTCTAGCATTTTTACAGTGCGTTTCAAGTCGAAATAGCTGCTTGACCTTTGCAAAAAAGCATGTTTTTCGAATATTTAATCCCTTTAGCATCGAGCAATTTCTTAGCCACGATGCATGTACCGTCACGGAAAAATTTCTGATCGAATGGTGCAAGTTTGAACAAAATCGGTTGAGCCATTTTTGCTAAAATCGATCACACACACATATACCGACAGACCATTTTTAGTATATGGATTTCCCGAAAAAAATGCACTGTGGATATAGAAAATTTTCATTGTTTCCTCACAAAATCAATAGTTGCATTTGATCTGGGGCAATCAAGATTACCATTCCCTTAATTTAGAATGCACGGCATGTTACTCTTTATCACTCGTATTTTATATAGTTGTGCAGTGAAGTTTTCCTTTTTATGCTGTTTCCTTCATGAATCAAGAAAAAGGAATTTGATTTTTCATACAATAAAATTGCTTCTTTGAGTTTTACGTCCTGTTATACTACAGTGGTATTTGGGTATAGTTGAATAATTCGCATCGACTTAAAAACCACTGAGTCCAGCTGTGGCCATTTTTATTATTTGAGGCACTGGATGCATACGTAGGATATTTTCTGAACGAAAAGCTCTATGAATAGCAATAGACCTCTAAGAAAGGCGAAACATATCAAAAGTTGCCTCCTATCAAAAGCGATAACAATTTTGTGTTGAAAAAGAAATACCTCCTTTCTCCGTAATGTATTTTTCGGTGAAACCTGTCTTCTGAAATCTTCCAAGAAATGTAGTTGCCCGTCCTCCTAGTAGTCCATGGAAGCTACTGTAACACTAGTGTATGCGACATCTTTTTGGCAACTCCATAAGATAATAAGATACCAGGACTCACCCAGAATGCCGCCCAGGTCGGAGAACAGGCTCCGTAGCTGGTAGGCAAACGACTCAGTGAAGACGCTGGTCTTGGTGGACGCTGGGTACACGTCCAGCACGCTGATAAAGTCCCTGGACGATTGAAGATCATTAGCAGACAGGTTGACCATCTGGTTCATGGATGCGTGTGCAGAGTCCCGCAACACTTCCAGTCGACGTCCCGACAGGCCTGTGCCGTTAATTCGTGCAAGGATCGCGCTCGCGCTGCGTCTAAGAATGTCCCTTGCTAATGTCACGTTCTTTGGCCAGTTGGTCAGGGTAGTGACTACCTTGTAGCGGGTGTTGCTGCAGCGAACTGGGCACTGGTTAGCTCGAACTCCATCGGCATTCTGGCGGTCATCGACGCGGTGATAGCAGTCGACGAGATTTTTGGTGTTGTTGAATAAGCGCCAGTGCTTAAGGACGTACTCGGTGAGTGACTCGTATATTAATGACTCATTTTGTGCTATGACGTACTCAATCAGACCGAACTTGTTGCGTTGGTAGCGGCGGCTCTTCATTAAATACTGAAAAATCAAGTTTAGGTTGGCACCGGAAGTGAGTTGGCACGTCTGATTCAGAGGACTACTTTAAACAGGACGCCACTGAGACAGACTCAAAGCATTATCGTATTTCAGATGTATTTATCAAAAGCAATAGAAGCCTTCTCATGCAGAAAAATGGTACGAGCTACTAGGACTTGCCTCTTCCGGCAGGCTATGACAAATTTTCGTGCCATCCATGAGATCGCTGGGCAGAGCCAGCTTCGCGCTGAGGCAGCCACACGTCTCCTTGAACTCCTCCTGCTTGAGCCGCGTCACACAGTCTTCTGTGCTGCTCAAGAAGCTCTGATTCTCAAGGTTTCCAGGCCATGAGTAGTTCATCGTGTAGGTGACATTCGGCAGTTTACTGCTGCACGGTGTGCCTTTGCGGTTGACTTTGGTGACGGTCTCGGCTGTTACCTGGGCAGAAGTTTTGTAGCCGTAGGGTGCGTTGAATCCCAGCTTCATATTGGGCTTGAAGCCTGCGATTAGTGTATAAAAGGGCTGTGCTTTTTAGATTTTTATACTAGCAATCTTCGCCCCCCGTTGGGGGACATCTGTATAGAATCTCTGTTCTCTACAAGTAACAAAAAGATAGCCAAATAAAGCCTTCACAAAGAAAACAGACAAAATACTCAAATGAAGTGCAATGCAAAAAGAAATCATCCCAAGACTTGGACCCCCATCCCCCAGATACCAAGCATCCCCCAAATAGTAAGCATCCCCCAGATAGATAACATCCCCAAATAGCAAGCATCCCCCAGATAGCAAGCATCCCCCAAATAGTAAGCATCCCCCAGATAGCAAGCATCCCCCAGATAGCAAGCATCCTCCAGATAGCAAGCATCCCCCAGATAGATAGCATCCCCAAAAAGCAAGCATCCACCAGACAATATGTAGCTAGTGCGACAATTCCTTAGCATTATAGTGGCTCCTTTAAAATTCGCTTACTTTTACGTTTGAAATTGTGCATCTTTTATGTTCGAAATGGTGGCTCTTTATTGTTTGACATGGTGGCTCTTTTATGTTTGACATGGCGGCTCTTCAATGTTTGACATAAAGTCACTTCTATGTTTGACATAAAGTCACTTATATGTTTGACATGGTGGCTCTTAAATGTTTGATATGGTGGCTCTTAAATGTTTGACATGGTTGCTCTTTAATATTCTACATGGTGGCTCTTTTATGTTCGAAAAACAACAGACATCCTATATACTAAAAATGAAATGTGTGTCTCTGTGAGATAGATTTCAGAAAAAACGGCTTAACCGATTTTCTTCAAACTTGCACCATTCGATCAGAAATTTTCCTGGGACGGTACATGCATCTTGGCTAAGAAATTGCTCAATTTTAAAGGGATTAAATATTCGAAAAACATGCTTTTTTGCAAAGGTCAAGCAGCTCTTTCGACCTGAAATGCATTGTAAGAATGCTAGAGAAAAAACTGACTGACTGAATTCTGATTCTGACAAAGATTGCATCACAACAAGTTGAAAACAGTGCCGAAGAAATGCACACACGACTTGAATGAAATTGCGTAACCATATTGGCAACTTAAATTGAGACTGATTCTGGCTGACTGAGAAATTGATTATGTCATAACTTTTTACTCCAATTGACTTGCTGTAAGAATTGAATTATAAGGGCCACAATTTATGTTCTCCAATTGAAAAAGATAGCCCAGATGCGAACAGACTGGAATGCTAATGTAGCGACTTGGGTTCGAATCTTAGTAGGGCAAAAAAGATTTTTTTTATTAAAACACCTTAAAAACACAAAACTTCTAAACATAAAAGAAGCGCAATGTCAAACATAGAAGAGCCACCATGTCGAACATAAAAGAGCTAACATATCGAATATTAAAGAGCCACCATGTCAAACCTAAACGAGCCACCATGTCTAATATTTAAGAGGCACCATATAAAACATATAAGTGACTTTATGTCAAACATAAAAGAGCCACCATTTCTAACATTAAACAGCCACCATTTCGAACATTAAAGAGCCACCATGTCGAAAATAAAAGAGTCACTATTTCGAACATCAAAGAGCCACTATGTCAAACATTTAGGAGCCACTTTTTCGAACATTAAAGAGCCACCATGTCAAACATAAAAGAGCCAACATGTCAAACATAAAAGAGCCAACATGTCAAACATAAAGAGCCACCATGTCAAACATTTAAGAGCCACCATGTCAAACATATATGTGACTTTGTGTTAAACATTAAAGAGCCACCATTTCGAACATTAAAGAGCCACCATGTCAAACATGAAAGAGCTATAACATGAAGAATATTAAAGAGCCACCATGTCGAACATAAAAGAGCTGCCATGTAAAATAACAAAGAGCTACCAAGTTAAACATAAAAGAGCCACCATGTAAAACATTAAAGAGCCACCATGTGAAACATTAAAGAGCCACATTGTCAAACCTAGAAGAGCCACCATGTCGAACATAACAGAGCTACCATGTCAAACATTAAAGAGCCACCATGTCAAACATTCAAAAGTTACATTGTCAAACATTGAAGAGCCACTATGTCAAACATTTAGGAGCCACTTTGTCGAACATTAAAGAGCCAACATGTCAGACATTAAAAAAGCCACCGTATCAAATAAAAAGAGTTAACATGTAGAACAAAAAAGAGCCACCATTTCGAACATAAAAGAGCCAACATGTCAAACATAAAGAGCCGCCATGTCAAACATTTAAGAGCCACCATGTCAAACATATATGTGACTTTATGTCAAACATTAAAGAGCCACCATTTCGGACATAACAGAGCTACCATGTAAAACATTAAAGAGCCACCATGTCAAACATTAAAGAGCCACCATGTCGAACATAAAAGAGCCACCATGTCAAACCTAAAAGAGCCACCATGTCGAAAATAAAAGAGCCACTATTTCGAACATTAAAGAGCCACCATTTCGAACATTAAAGAGCCACCATGTCGACCATAAAAGAGCCACTATTTCGAACATTAAATATCCACCATGTCAAACATAAAAGAGCCAACATGTCAAACATAAAAGAGCCAACATGTCAAACATAAAGAGCCACCATGTCGAAAATGAAAGAGCCACTATTTCGAACATTAAAGAGCCACCATTTCGAACATTAAAGAGCCACCATGTCGACCATAAAAGAGCCACCATGTCAAACATGAAAGAGCTATAACATGAAGAATATTAAAGAGCCACCATGTCGAACATTAAAGAGCCACCATGTCGAACATTTAAGAGCCACCATGTTAAACCTAAAAGAGCCACCATGTTAAACCTAAAAGAGCCACCATGTTAAACCTAAAAGAGCCACCATGTTAAACCTAAAAGAGCCACCATGTCAAACCTAAAAGAGCCACCATTTCGAACATATAAGTGACTTTATGTCAAACATTAAAGAGCCACCATGTCAAACATTAAAGAGCCACCATGTAAAACAAAAGAGCCACCATTTCGAACATTAAAGAGCCACCATGTCAAACATTTAAGAGCCACCATGTTAAACATAAAAGAGCCACTATGTTGAACATTAAACAGCCATCATGTCAAACCTAAAAGATCCACAATTTCGAACACTTAAGAGCCACAATGTAGAATATTAAAGAGCTACCATGTCAAACATTTAAGAGCCACCATGTCAAACATTTAAGAGCCACCACGTAAAACATTAAAGAGCCACCATTTGAAACATTAAAGAGTCACCATGTCAAACATTTAAGAGCCACCATGTCAAACATTTAAGAGCCACCATGTCAAACATTTAAGAGCCACCATGTCAAACCTAAAAGAGCCACCATGTCAAACCTAAAAGAGCCACCATGTCAAACCTAAAAGAGCCACCATGTCGAACATAAAAGAGCTATACCATGAAAAACATTAAAGAGCCACTTTCTCGAACATTAAGGAGCCACCATGTCAAACATTTAAAAGCCACCTTGTCAAACATTAAATAGCCACTTTGTCGAACATTAAAGAGTCACTGTGTCAAACATAAAAGAGCCACTGTTTCAAACATAAAAGAGCCACCAGGTTAAACATTAAAGAGCCACCATGTCAAACAATAAAGAGGCACCATGTCAAACATAAAAGAGCCACCATGTCTGACATTAAAAAGCCATCGTTTCAAACATAAAACAGTTGCCATGTAGAACTTAAAACAGCCACCATGTCAAACATAAAATTTATACAATTTCAAACATAAAAGTAAGCGAATTTTAAAGGAGCCACTATAATGCTAAGGAAATTATCGCACTAGCTACTTATTGTCTGGTGGATGCTTGCTATTTGGGGATGCTATCTATGTAGGGGATGCTTGCTATCTGGCGGATGCTTGCTATCTGGGGGATGCTTGCTATCTGGGGGATGCTTGCTATCTGGGGGTTGCTTGTAATCTGGAAGATGCCTGCTATCTGGCGGATGCTTGCTATCTGGGGGATGCTTGCTATCTGGGGGATGCTTGCTATCTGGGGGATGCTTGCTATCTGGGGGATGCTTGCTATCTGGGGGTTGCTTGTAATCTGGAAGATGCTTGCTATCTGGCGGATGCTTGCTATCTGGAAGATGCTTGCTATCTGGCGGATGCTTGCTATCTGGGGGATGCTTGCTATCTGGGGGATGCTTGCTATCTGGGGGATGCTTGCTATCTGGGGTTGCTTGTAATCTGGAAGATGCTTGCTATCTGGGGGATGCTTGCTGTCTTGGGATGATTTCTTTTTGCTTCCTTTGAGTATTTTGTCTGTTTTTTTTTGTGAAGGCCTTTTTTGGCTATCTTTTTGTTACTTGTAGAGAACAGAGGTTCTATACAGATGTCCCCCAACGGGGGGCGAAGATTGCTAGTCCTATATACTAAAAATGAAATGTCTGTAACTAACTAGCTATGCGATAGATTTCAGAAAAAATGGCTCAACCGATTTTCTTCAAACTTGCACCATTCGATCAGAAATGTTCCTGGGACGGTACATGTATCTTGGCTAAGAAATTGCTCAATGTTAAAGGGATTAAATATTCGAAAAACATGCTTTTTTGCAAAGGTCAAGCCAAATTTTTGACTTGAAATGCATTGTAAGAATGCTAGAGAAAAAACTGACTGGCTGAATTACGATTGTGATAAAGATTGCATCACAACAAGTTGAAAACAGTGCCACAGAAACGCACACAAGACTTCATTGAAATTGCGTAACCATATTGCTAACTTGAATTGAGACTGATACTGGCTGACTGAGAAATTGATTATGTCATAACTTTTTACTCTAACCGACTTGCTATAAGTATTGAATTATAAGGGCCACAAGTCATGTTCTCCAATTGAAAAGAGATAGCCGGATGCAAACAGACTGGAATGCTAATGTAGCGACCTTGGTTCGAATCTTAGTGGTGAAAAATGTTTTTTTTATTAAAACACGTTAAAAAACACAAAATTCTCAACATTAAAGAGCCACCATGTCGAACATTAAAGAGCCACAATGTCAAACATTAAAGAGCCACCATTTCAAACCTAAAAGAGCCACCATGTCGAACATTAAAAAGCCACCATGTCGAACATTAAAGAGCCACAATGGCAAACATTAAAAAGCCACCTTGTCAAATATTGAAGAGCCACAATGTCAAACATTAAAGAGCCACCATTTTAAACATTAAAGAGCCACCTTATCAAACATTAAAGAGCCACCATGTCAAACATTAAAGAGCCACCATGTAAAACATTAAAGAGCCACCATGTAAAACATTAAAGAGCCACAATGTCAAACATTAAAGACCCACCAGGTCAAACATGAAAGTGCCACCATGTCAAATATTAAAAAGCCACCATGTCAAACATTAAAGAGCCACCAGGTCAAACATGAAAGTGCCACCAGGTCAAACATATACATGACTCCATGTCAAACATTAAAGAGCCACCATGTCGAACATAAAAGGGCCACCATGTCAAATATTAAAGAGCCACCATGTCAAACATTAAAGAGCCACCAGGTCAAACCTAAAAGAGTTACCATGTCAAACATTAAAGAGCCGCCAGGTCAAACATAAAACAGACACCATTAAGAACATTAAAGAGCCACCATGTCGAACATTAAAGAGCCACCATGTCAAATATTAAAGAGCCACCAGGTCAAACATTAAAGAGCCACCAGGTCAAACATGAAAGTGCCACCATGTAAAACATTAAAGAGCCACCATGTCGAACATAAAAGAGCCACCATATCAAACATACAAGAGTTACCATGTCAAACATTAAAGAGCCACCATGTCGAACATTAAAGAGCCACAATGTCAAACATTAAAGAGCCACCATTTCAAACCTAAAAGAGCCACCATGTCGAACATTAAAAAGCCACCATGTCAAACATTAAAGAGCCACCATGTCGAACATTAAAGAGCCACCATGTCAAACATTAGAAAGCCACCATGTCAAACATTAAAGAGCCACAATGGCAAACATTAAAGAGCCGCCAGGTCAAACATAAAACAGACACCATTAAGAACATTAAAGAGCCACCATGTCGAACATTAAAGAGCCACCATGTCAAACATAAAACAGCCACCATTTCGAAAATTAAAGAGCCACCATTTTAAACATTAAAGAGCCACCTTGTCAAATATTGAAGAGCCACAATGTCAAACATTAAAGAGCCACCTTATCAAACATTAAAGAGCCACCATGTAAAACATTAAAGAGCCACCATGTCGAACATAAAAGAGGTACCATGTCAAACATTAAAGACCCACCAGGTCAAACATGAAAGTGCCACCATGTCAAATATTAAAAAGCCACCATGTCAAACATTAAAGAGCCACCAGGTCAAACATGAAAGTGCCACCAGGTCAAACATATACATGACTCCATGTCAAACATTAAAGAGCCACCATGTCGAACATAAAAGGGCCACCATGTCAAATATTAAAGAGCCACCATGTTAAACATTAAAGAGCCACCAGGTCAAACATGAAAGTGCCACCATGTCAAACATTAAAGAGCCACCACGTCGAACATAAAAGAGCCACCATGTAAAACATATACGTAACTCCATGTCAAACATTGAAGCGACACCATGTCGAACATAAAAGAGCCACCATGTCGAACATTAAAGAGCCACCATGTCGAACATAAAAGAGCTACCATGTCAAACATTAAAGAGCCACCATGTTAAACATAAAAGAGCCATCATGTCAAACATATAAGTGACTTTATGTCGAACATTAAAGAGCCACCATGTCTAACATTAAAGAGCCACCATGTCCAACATTAAAGAGCCACCATGTCAAAAATTAAAGAGCCACCATGTCTATCATTAAAGAGCCATCATGTCAAACATTAAAGAGCTACTTTGTCTAACATTAAAGAGCCACCATGTCAAACATTAAAGAGCTACTTTGTCTAACATTAAAGAGCCACCATGTCAAACATTAAAGAGCCACCATGTCAAACATTAAAGAGCCACCATGTCAAACATAAAAGAGCCACCTTTTTGAACATTAAAAAGCCACTTTGTCAAACATAGAAGAGCCCCCATGTCAAACATAGAAGAGCCCCCATGTCAAACATAGAAGAGCCCCCATGTCAAACATAGAAGAGCCCCCATGTCAAACATAGAAGAGCCACTATGTCAGACATTGAAAAGCCACCGTATCAAACATAAAAGAGTTACCATGTACGAGCGTAGAACATAAAAGAGCCACCCTGTTAAACATAAAAAGACACACAATTTCAAACGTAAAAGTAAGCGAATTTTAAAGGAGCCGCTATAATGCTAAGGAAATTGTCGCACTAGCTACTTATTGTCTGGTGGATGCTTGCTATCTGGGGATGCTTGCTATCTGGGGGATGCTTGCTATCTGGGGGATGCTTGCTATCTGGGGGATGCTTGCTATCTGGGGGATGCTTGCTATCTGGGGGATGCTTGCTATCTGGGGGATGCTTGCTATCTGGGGGATGCTTGCTATCTGAGGGATGCTTGCTTTCTGGGGGATGCTTGCTATCTGGGGGATGCTTGCTATCTGGGGGATGCTTGCTATCTGGGGGATGCTTGCTATCTGGGGGATGCTTGCTATCTGAGGGATGCTTGCTATCTTGGGGATGCTTGCTATCTGGGGGATGCTTGCAATCTGGGGGATGCTTGCTATCTGGGGGATGCTTGCCATCTTGGGGATGCTTGCTATCTAGGGGATGCTTGCTATCTGGGGATGCTTGCAGTCTTGGGATGATTTCTTTTTGCAATGCACTTCATTTGAGCAGTTTGTCTGTTGTCTTTTTGAAGGATTTTTGGCTGTCTTTTTGTTACTTTAGAAAACAGAGATTCTATCCAGATGTCCCCCATCGGGGGGCGAAGATTGCTAGTTCCCTCTAAAAACAAAACATCCCAATACAGCAAGCATCCCCAGAGAGCATTCAAGCATTGATCCCCAAATAGCAAGCATCCCCCAGACTGCAAACATCCCCCAGATAGCAAGAAACCCCAGATAGCAAGCATCCCTCAGATAGCAAGCATCCCCAGACCCCAGATAGCAAGCATCCCCCAGATGGCAAGCATCCCCCAAATAGCAAGCATCCCCCAGATAGCAAGCATCCCCCATATAGCAAGCATCCCCCAGATAGCAAGCATCCCCCAGATAGCAAGCATCCCCCCGAATAGCAAGCATCCCCCCGAATAGCAAGCATCCCCCATATAGCAAGCATCCTCTAGACCGCAAGCAACCCCAGATAGCAAGCATAACCTGGATAAAAAGAGACCATATAGATATCTAGCAACCCGCTCTCAGATAGCAAGTACCCTCCACCCCCCAAGAGCAAGCATCTCCCAATGGCAGGTAACCCCAGTAGCAAGCATCTCTCGGATAGCAAGCATCCCTCAGAAAGCAAGCATCCACCTGATAGCAAGTAGCTAGTGCAAAAACTTCCATAGCTTTATAGTGGCTCCATTTTGTTTGGCATGACACTCATTTTTATGTTTGAAACGGTGGCTCTTTTATGTTTGAAATGGTGGCTCTTTAATGTTTGACATGGTGGCTCTTATATGTCTTACTTGGTAGCATTTTTATGTTTGAAATGGTGGCTCTTCTATTTTTTACATGGTGTCTCTTCTATGTTGACACGGTGGCTCTTCTATGTTTGACATGGTGTCTCTTTTATGTTTGACATGGTGGCTCTTATATGTCTTACTTGGTAGCATTTTTATGTTTGAAATGGTGGCTCTTTTATGTTTGACATGGTGCCTCTTTTCTGTTTAATGTTTAATGTTTGACATGGTGGCTCGTTTGACATGGTGGCTCTTTTATGCTTGACATGGTGGCTCTTTAAGATTCGACATGGTGACTTTTTCAATGTTTGACATGGTGGCTCTTTAAAGTTTGACATGGAGTTACGTATATGTTTAACATGGTGGCTCTTTTATGTTTGATATGGTGGCTGTTTAATGTTCGACATGGTGACTTTTTCATGTTTGACATGGTGGCTCCCTTTTGTGTGGCATGGTATCTCTTTTATGTGTTTAATGTTTGACATGGAGTCACGTATATGTTTAAGATTGTGGCTCTTTTATGTTTGGAATGATGTCTTTTTTATGTTTCACATGGTAACTCTTTTATGTTTCACATGCTAGCTCTTTAATGTTAGACATGCAGTCACGTATATGTTTGGCATTGTGGCTCTTTAATGTTCGACATGGAGTCACGTATATGTTTGACATGGTGGCTCTTTTATGTTTGAGATGGTAGCTCTTTTATGCTTGACATGGTGGCTCTTTAATACTCGACATGGTGGTTCTTTCATGTTTAACAGGGTGGCTCTTTAATGTTTGACATGGTGGCTCTTTAATGTTTGACATGTAGTCACGTATATGTTTGACATGGTGTCTCTTTTATGTTTGACATGGTGGCTGTTTAATATTCGACATGGTGACTTTTTCATGTTTGACATGGTGGCTCCCTTTTGTGCGACATGGTGTCTCTTTTATGTGTTCAATGTTTGACATGGAGTCACGTATATGTTTAAGATAGTGGCTTTTTTATGTTTGGCATGATGTCTCTTTTATGTTTCACATGGTAGCTCTTTTATGTTTGAAATGGTGGCTCTTTAATGTTAGACATGCAGTCACGTATATGTTTGGCATTGTGGCTCTTTAATTTTTGACATGGAGACGCGTATATGTTTGACATGGAGTCACGTATATTTTTGACATGGTGGCTCTATTATGTTTGACATAGTGGCTCTTTAATGTTCGACGTGGTGCCACTTATATGTTTGACATTGCGCTTCTTTTATGTTTAGCAGTTTCGTGTTTTTAAGGTGTTTTAATAAAAAAATCTTTTTGCACTACTAAGATTCGAACCCAGGTCGCTACATGCAGTCCAGTCTGTTCGCATCTGGCTATCTCTTTTCAATTGGAGAACATGAATTGTGGCCCTTATAATTCAATTCTTACAGCAAGTCAATTGGAGTAAAAATTTATGACATAATCAATTTCTCAGTAAGCCAGTATCAGTCTCAATTTAAGTTAGCAATATGGTTACGCAATTTTAATCAAGTCGTGTGTGCATTTCTTTGGCTCTGTTTTCAACTTGTTGTGATGCAATCTTTATCACAATCGGACTTCAGCCAGTCAGTTTTTTCTCTAGCATTCTTACAATGCATTTCAGGTCGAAAGAGCTGCTTGAACTTTGCAAAAAAGCATGTTTTTCGAATATTTAATCCCTTTAAAATTGAGCAATTTCTTAGCCAAGATGCATGTACCGTCCCAAGAAAATTTCTGATCAAATGGTGCAAGTTTGAAGAAAATCGGTTGAGCCATTTTTCTGAAATCTATCGCATACCTACCCACATACAGACAACTCCTTTTTAGTATATAGGAGGAAAATTCCAAAATATCTATGCCGTTTTAAAATGATCCTTAATAGCAACATACAAATAAATGGAAAAACAGAATGGAGACCATTGAAAACCAGATGCTTTGCGTGTTGGGAGACAAATAATCGATGACAGCAGCAATTAAAACGTTTCGCACACCTCCGATTGTGCAACAGTGAATAGAAATCTAGGCGTGAGAAACCGAAAGGACTACTAGAGTATTATACCATGCAGTTAAACACTGTCATGAAACAAAGGTACGAAGCACCTGTTTTAGTAGTCCCTGACATAAAATTTTGCTGTCAAAGTCCAATTGATACTAGGAAGTATGAATTTTCGATAGCATTTTTGCACGGCACCACGGCCCTGTGCAGACTTTGGAGCCCAGATACAGGTTAAATAGGAGAGCCTCTCTCACCGTTCTCGTGCAGAGCCACCCGGAAGCCGGGCACGTAGTCAATTTGTTCTTCGTCAGTGAGAAACGCGTCGCCTCTTAGGTGGAGCAGCAGGTACAGCCCGCTGCCCTCACCCACATTGATGATGCTTCGGTTTGACGGACTGAAGGAGTAGCACCAGAAACTGAAAAAATTTTATGTCCATTCCGAGGTGCTGAACGAGATGAAAATTGTTGGTTTGTCAATTTACGAGTAATACTGCAGTCACATCTACAGTCTCGAGCGCTATAAAATTGAATAATTTAAATCTCAATCTTATTTCACTAATCTTGAACTGTAAATATGCGCTGATTGAAGCACCTCTACCTCTAACCATGTGTTAACGTTATCTTCGCTCACTTTTTTTCATCTTTGTACACAGTGAAGTTGTCGTAGGTGCATTCCTTAGCCTTGTAGCGGCAATAAATCACGACTTCGTATGCCCGGGCAAAGTTGAATCCGCGATAGGCCAAAAATCGAAGTGCAAACTTTCCGTCCGGGTAAAATTCGTATGGATATTCAGACACTGAAGTGTTCCAATCTTTCTGGCTGAGCACGTAGTAAATATACGGGGCGTCAAACATCATCGTCCAAAGACATTTTTTATACCCTGAAAGGCATGATAAAGCACGTAAAATTAAGACCAGAAACTGAGAACAATAGTAAACAGTCATACCTGGAATTGAGTAGTTGCTCTCTAAATTGACGCAAGCATAAGCAAACTCATTGGTCGGGCAGATGGTCACAGTAGGAAATTTGAAGTCTGCTCCTTCGTTGGAGAACTCGGTGTTCACTGGGTAGCTGATGTAACGCTGGGTGAGCTCTGCAAGATGCAGGGAGAACCCGACGCAGGCTCCCAGGATGGCCAGAGCCCAGATAAGGCGGCGCAGTCCCGAGCCCTGCGTCAGGCGCACAAGTCCGTGCGCTGTGGTCTGCTGGGCGAAGCCGATCAGCGCCTTCTCGCGGAGCCGCCGCATCAGGGAGTCGGGCTCCGACTTCTGCTCCTGCTGATCGCTGGATGCCATAGACAGCGATCTTTAAGGATAGCTATTTCGGATAATTTCAGAATCCGTAGTGGTCTATTGTGATGAGTATACTTGTTGGTTAGCGGTACTCCGTGCGTTCTGAACGGTAGCTGCTGCAGGTTAGTGCATGTTCACATGTAATCGCGGATTAAAGCGTACAGCATGCGGTAAAACTCACCTCATCAGTTGCTATTGCATTCTCTGTCGCATTCCGCACATCAATATGAATGCAGCTCTGCCGAGAACCAATGAGGCGAATCTGTCAATTTTTTACTGATCAGTTTGAGTTACAGTTACTGGAAATCTTTTTACAACTTCTCATCTAGTTCTATTGGGCGTAAAAAACTCGTTTGCTAAGAGTTTGAGCTTTTGCAACTCTTGAAACTATCGCTGACGAAACAAAGATTTAAGGTGAACAGTGATGTCGCAGTGCAGCCACAAAGTCCAGCCAAATTTATGTTTTGTGGCAGCCTATAGTAATATTTTTTAGTATAGCTGATATTATACTGTAACATCGGTTTTGTCGGAATCCGAATTACAAAATTAAATGCAATTATACATGCATGTAATTCAGTAAAAATTACACTAAATGAATCTATTGATGGGTTTCGACCTTCGGGCTCCTTGTTAGGGAAGCCTTCGGGCCTCAGGCTCAGAAATAAATCAATTAGAGACCTGGCCCCCCACTCCTGTCAGATGGTCAGCCCCATGGTAGCTTGATCGTGTGGCGAGCAGTCTAGGTCCTATAGCTAAGAGAGGGACAGCGAGAGACGAGCAGGGAGAATTTTTAAAGTAGAAATTAGCTAATCCGCAGATCAACTAACTTGCTGCCACCAGCCCGTGCGCCCTGGCTCACCACACCGGGACTCTCGAAATCGGGCTTCCGACTAGAAGGGGCTTTGCACTTACCTGCCAACTAGTGTCTTTTTGCTGTCAATCTCGAAGTCATAGCCGATGATAAGGGACACTGCTGGGACTAGATCGCGTTGGCCATGCAGGTACAGAGGGGACTTGTGCAGGGGATTCTTGCGGTGGCGAGTCTATGGGGTAGCTACATGTACTATTACATTGCTAAATACGAAGATATGTACTTTTAGCCTTCAACGCGCCAACTAGCCTCTCATAGCGCTGATGATAGGCTAACTCGAACTTCAGAGACCGCATGATTCATTTACCCGAGCCGCTTGGCTACCCTAGAGTGCACAAAGTACATCTCTGGCGCCGATTCTGCACTTCTGGCAGTTTTGCTCACTGATTTGTTAGATTGGTCGACTGAGAACTGCCTTGCCATTGGTCCACTGTGACCGGCGCCTACTAGCTTAGCTACTCATCTGAGCCACCGGCGAACAAAGAAATAAAGCCGACAAAGATAACTGTTAGATTTAACCTTCTCCTTAATTCACTTCACACTTTAGATTGAATTGGAGTCTTAGACTACTGGCAGTATTATTGAATGATTCCTGCCTCAGCAACAGCACTACTGAACAAAATGAGCAAAAGTGTGCGCCTAATTCAGCTACTGCAACAGGGGACAGAAAAGGGATCACCCAATCAAGCAAGTCTAGGTAGCCTCTCACCCAACCAATCAGAAACTCAACAGCCGGAGACCAGGTATTCCACGGTGACCGAATCGGCTCGATGCTCTGCAGCTGTAGACTCGGGATGATGCTGTCACAATCTTCGCTGTTAGCTAGCAGGTGATGCTCTTAACTGGATGTTCGCTGCTGTCGACCGGGGGACTCGTCCTTGATGATGATGGGGGAAGTTGCAATCCGGGGATCAAGAAACGACGGTCGTGCTCCGGGAACCAGAAGTTGCGCGCTGGGCCCGAGCCAAAGTAAGAAGAAGTAGTTGCGTCCGAGCGGGCCAAAATCTCCGGTTTAAATAGCCGCCAACTGGACCGCAGTTTGTTATAACGGAACACGTCGATTCTGATTGGCCGAGCCGTTTTGTTAAAATGAGCGCCGAATTTTCTGATTGGCTAAGCTCATCGTTGCTACCCAGAATCACGTGACCGAGAGATCCTATCAGTTCCCACAGGGTCGTAAAAAGATGACAGGTGCGGCCATAAATCACTCAAAATCGCAACAAAATGATTTATGACTTTTCGCGTAGGATTGACAGAAATTAATGAAAAAATATACATTAGAAAGCTCTTATTAAATAGAAAGTGAAGATAATGAAGAGAAATCGCTAATCGCTAATCCCAAGGTACTTTTAGGGGTAAAACGCATAGCTGTCAAAGCTGTCACACGCTTGAGTGAATCCGAACAATAGGCTCTGACCTCATAAATCTTGATGGCCTGTCAAAATGATGAGAAAAAAGCTACCGCCCGCATCCTCTCAGACCATCTGGCGCCCGCTTCAACACTGAGTGAGGCGCAGGTGGCTGTCAGATCAGCTTCGAAAGCGATGATTTATGACCCAAAAAGCTGCGCCTATGTTATTATGGCTACTAGTATGGCCAGACATTATATCTAGTATAAATTCTATGAAAATTCGCAGAAAAAGGATAAAAATGCCCACTGCCCACTGTTAGTAGGCAAGTAAGTTTAGAGCCCATGTGCTAGCGCGGGATTTGGGAAAAAGTGCGTCCTCATCACTATGACGCATGTTAAGACCCTTACTTGATGGGCCGAGAAGCTTGGGTTTTTGAAATCAAAATGATAGATTCTGCGCCATATAATATCATTATATTTGCAGGAAGATAAACAAATGTGGGCACCCTGGCGCAACGGCTTCGGTGAGATCGTTCCCGAGGCAGGACTGAGGCAATTCTGCGGCCATTCCACTGATTCCTGAGCAATACAAGCGTGCCAATACTGTACTCAGGCACGCACTCGTGCCACACGCCAACACATGGTGCACACAGCGGCTCTGCTGACTGTTCTGATCCCCATATTGCAGTACATGTACATGTAGTTTTGGCACCTCTGATGAAAAATATTGACATGCATCTGGTATTGTCGAGAAAACGTTTTGATCTCCAATGAATTTACTAAAACTAGAATAATTTATAGTGACTCAACAATAACTTTGTCAAAAACTTTTTCGGCTGCATAATTGTTATAATTGTACCTTTATTGTAGAACTATATATTCTTAGTACTGTTTAGATGTAATCCAAGGGCAATACTGTCAATGAATGGCAAAATTTATAAGTCAGGAAGGAAACATAAAATAAGTAAATTATTACATTAGTGACATTTTCTTATCGCAGACAGGCTGAGCTGGGCACAAGCGCCATGTAATCCTTGCACATGAAAGACATTTGGAGCTTTATTAATAAACATTTTAAACTATATAATATAAGGCATTTTTTAGAGCAGTTTAAGTACAGATTAGGGACACTGTAAGTAATATTGAATAAATAGCCAAGGGCAGAAGGCAGTTCCATACACTGAAATATGGGTGTACATGTATTACATAGAGCTACAAAAAGTCAACACACTGACAATATCCAAATTCAATAATAACACTTTTTAATCATTTAAATATTAGCTGTTTTATGAGTGACACAATCAGAAAATAAAATGAAACAATTTACAATCTCTTTTACAGGCGTTTTTACTAAAACATTATCGAGAACCACATTCTAAAATAAATAGATTAGCCACTCGCAATTAAAGTAGTGAAAAAGCAGAGCATCTACTTTTTAGTAGTTTTTCTGCGCAGTGTCACTTAAATTTAATGTGGCAGCTAAAATTCCTTATTTTCCTCGGGGTTTGCGGCCTGAGGTGTATATGGGGTTAAGAATGAACAAAAAACATTTAACTCGATGTACAAAAGTGAACGCAAGACATAAGACGAAACTCAGTCTAGGGGGCAGGCCCAATCTAGCTCAGCCAATGAGAGAGCAGTAAGGAGAGAGGTCAGAGTCAGACGGACGAAACTCAGCCTAATGGGCAGCCCCAGCCAATGAGAGAGCAGTAAGGAGAGAGGCCAGAGTCAGACGGACGAAACTCAGCCTACGGGCAGGCCAAATCTGGCTCAGCCAATGAGAGAGCAGTGAGGAGAGAAGTCAGAGGTCAGAAACAAGCGAGTAAAAGGAGACCAAAACTGTGTTATCAAACTTGCTGGGGTCTGGGGCGCCACATCTTTTTTCTTGCTTGCTATGCACTCGAACTGGATTAGGGTTTTTTCAAGTTTTCCTGCAACCTTCAGTCTTAAATTGATTTCTGATTTAATAATTTTCAGTCTGAGTCATTCTGGAGTCGGTAAAACAGGATGATGCTAATTCAATGGGTCTGTAAATCATATAGTAGTATCTGGAGATAAAATATAATAAAAAGGTGCATATAATATTAATGTAGGCGCTGAATGCACATACTGAATAAGTGTTTTCTTATCGCCTTGTAATAGTGCAGCATAAAACAGTTCAAAACCGAAGGATTGCTAAAAATTAACAATTCAGTCTACGAAACAAGGCAAGGACACAGGATGACATGTATACCACATATTATTTGCAACTTCAAGTCATAAATTACTCATATACTATACTACTGTGACATGGCAGCAGTATCTGAAGTTGCCAATGCAAAAATGACAAGGAAGGCAACGGGCAGTGGAATTAAATATTTTAAATATGTCAGAATTTAGGCTCCGACAAATATTGATTAATTGCAAGCCAGAGACATAAAGAAGCCAAACAAACAATGTTCTTCTTTGTCCTTCTTCCTAAGATTCACCTCTGCCATCCAGTAGGCTGCAGGCTAAGCCAGCTGTTCAAGGCTATTTTATCTGGCTAGAAGACAACCAACTATTCTTATTTGATCCAGCGTGCAAGGATGCTTTGGAAGTCGCCATATGCGTGCAGAAATGCAAGTGTCTATGGTAAAAGCACCTTGAATTTACATGTGCACTCCGTGCGGGAATGTCAATCGTGCAAGAATGTAATGCACAATGTTTCTATATTTAGCAGAACAGCCATAGACTACAAGCATAATCTTCTTTCCATCGTGCAAGAATGTTCAGACTAGCTCGTGCATATTTTGTCTATGGTTCAAGTCTAACTCCACACCCCCAGCTCCACCCTTGTCTACTTTAGCCACACATATTGGATCAAATAAGAATGGGAATCAAGCACTTTGACTTGTGCGTCTATGGCAAAAACCCTCGTGCTCTACGCGCACTCGTGTTTCAGCCATTGATGCACTCGTCAGCGTGCTAGATTCCTCCAATCCTGCCCACTTGCATCCAGCTAGATTCCTCTAGCACCCAGAGTAATCAAATGAGGTTTTGCCATAGACGTTAGTCAATCCTTCAGCACCCAGAGGAATCAAATGAGGTTTTGCCATAGACGTTAGTCAATCCTTCAGCACACAGAGGAATAAAATGAGGTTTTGCCATAGACGTTAGTCAATCCTTTAGCACCCAGAGGAATCAAATGAGGTTTTGCCATAGACGTTAGTCAATCCTTCAGCACCCAGAGGAATCAAATGAGGTTTTGCCATAGACGTTAGTCAATCTTTCAGCACCCAGAGGAATAAAATGAGGTTTTGCCATAGACGTTAGTCAATCCTTCAGCACCCAGAGGAATCAAATGAGGTTTTGCCATAGACGTTAGTCAATCCTTCAGCACCCAGAGGAATCAAATGAGGTTTTGCCATAGACGTTAGTCAATCTTTCAGCACCCAGAGGAATCAAATGAGGTTTTGCCATAGACGTTAGTCAATCCTTCAGCACACAGAGGAATCAAATGAGGTTTTGCCATAGACGTTAGTCAATCCTTCAGCACACAGAGGAATCAAATGAGGTTTTGCCATAGACGTTAGTCAATCCTTCAGCACACAGAGGAATCAAATGAGGTTTTGCCATAGACGTTAGTCAATCCTTCACGATTTGGCATGTTGAATTTCTAATCCTGCACGCAGATCGCCAGCTATCTCCAGTTTGAATCTCAATATTGGAAAAATATTTACAAGCTCACAGAAAGAGGGATGACAACCGGGAACAGTTAGTTGTCATAGTAACTATAGCACAGAGGGTTGAGAAGCCATAACGAAGCATAATACCTACCTTCTAAATTCCAGCGACCATTGATAACAGTACCTAATTCCAGTACCTAATTTTCAACAGCTCAAACTTTGCCAGCCATCATTAACACGGTGACTCAGCCAATTAGCCTAACACTGGCTGCATGGCTAGCAATGCTTATAAATTGTTGAGCTCAACCAGACAATTGATTACAGAAATTCTCTCTCGCTTAGAAAGCGTCCATTGTCTGCGCCATGTGCAGCGGAGTGCGCAGATCCTGGAACACGCAGTTCACTACGTTGGCTCCGCGCAGGTTCGCGTGCTGCAGATCGCAGCCAGTCAGGTCGGCGTTCTGCGACAGTTGAGGGAATTTGCGTAGTTAGTTAGATACTTAGGTAGATAGATAGCTATATTAGATAGATAGTTATATTAGATAGATAGATAGTTAGTTAGTTAGTCAGTCAGTCAGTCAGTCAGTCAGTTAGTTAGTTAGTTAGTTAGTTAGTTAGTTAGTTAGTTAGTTAGTTAGTTAGTTAGTTAGTTAGTTAGTTAGTTAGTTAGTTAGTTAGTTAGTTAGTTAGTTAGTTAGTTAGTTAGTTAGTTAGTTAGTTAGTTAGTTAGTTAGTCAGTCAGTCAGTCAGTCAGTCAGTCAGTCAGTCAGTCAGTCAGTCAGTCAGTCAGCCAGCCAGCCAGCCAGCCAGCCAGCCAGCCAGCCAGCCAGCCAGCCAGCCAGTCAGACAAAAGACACATAGCTATTGTACCATAGCCAGCTAATACACATAGAAATCATAAATTAAACATTTGATTTTCACCTCCAAATCCGAGCCGGCAAGAACGGCAGCGCGCAGGTTGCAGCCAACAAGTCGGGCGCCCTTCAGACAGGAAACTCTCAGGTTGGCCTCCTGAAATTCGTCAGTTTAGAGAAGAAAAAAGAGTTTAATAAAACTTAAAAAATTGGCGAAAAAACTTGCAAACATCGCCATATAATATTACATGGGAAAATTCCAATGGAAAATCGCTAAACAAAACCACCGCACAACCCCATTAATTAACCTGCAAATAGCTGTTCTCCAGATTAGTCTCTCTCAAGCTGGATCCCTCCAGATTAGCAGCCAGCTGCTCAGCCGAGGCCTCCAGACAGACGTTAACCATGGACGCCCGGTCCAGCACAGCGCAGCGCATCTGCACCCCAGCCATGTTGGCTTTATCGAAATTTGCCCGACTGCAGTCTGCCCTGGTGAACAAACAATTTGTGAGATTTGCGCCGCTGAGATTGGCCTCTCGGAGCAGGCAGTGGCTCAGGTTGGCGCCAGACAGGTCGAGATAGGACAGATCGGCCCTGCAGAAGTTCAGGCCCTGCAGCCGGAGCCGGCAGCCGGACACGGTGCCAGCCAGGAACCGGATTGCGTCAGCTCGGGTCAGCGATTTCGGGCGCTGGAAACATTCGAAATTAGACATTGCACAACTTAAAAAATTGCGGATTACTCAATCATAATTCATCATCACTCAACTATCATCTGATTCTGTACTTTGGCGCTAAAACCAAACTCGAATTATTTTGGCGCTAAAACCAAACTCAAACCATTTTGGCGCTAAAATCAAACTCGAACCATATTGGCGCTAAAATCAAACTCGAACCATATTGGCGCTAAAACCAAACTCGAACCATTTTGGCGCTAAAACCAAACTCAAACCATTTTGGCGCTAAAACCAAACTCGAACGATTTTGGCGCTAAAACCAAACTCGAACCATTTTGGCGCTAAAACCAAACTCGAATCATTTTGGCGCTAAAACCAAACTCGAATTATTTTGGCGCTAAAACCAAACTCGAATTATTTTAGCGCTAAAACCAAACTCGAATTATTTTGGCGCTAAAACCAAACTCGAATTATTTTGGCGCTAAAATCAAACTCAAACCATTTTGGCGCTAAAATCAAACTCGAACCATATTGGCGCTAAAATCAAACTCGAACCATATTGGCGCTAAAACCAAACTCAAACCATATTGGCGCTAAAACCAAACTCGAACCATTTTGGCGCTAAAACCAAACTCAAACCATATTGGCGCTAAAACCAAACTCGAACCATTTTGGCGCTAAAACCAAACTCGAATTATTTTGGCGCTAAAACCAAACTCGAACCATTTTGGCGCTAAAACAAAACTCGAACCATATTGGCGCTAAAATCAAACTCGAACCATATTGGCGCTAAAATCAAACTCGAACCATATTGGCGCTAAAACCAAACTCAAACCATATTGGCGCTAAAACCAAACTCGAATTATTTTGGCGCTAAAACCAAACTCGAATTATTTTAGCGCTAAAACCAAACTCGAATTATTTTGGCGCTAAAACCAAACTCGAATTATTTTGGCGCTAAAATCAAACTCAAACCATTTTGGCGCTAAAATCAAACTCGAACCATATTGGCGCTAAAATCAAACTCGAACCATATTGGCGCTAAAACCAAACTCGAACCATTTTGGCGCTAAAACAAAACTCGAACCATTTTGGCGCTAAAATCAAACTCGAACCATATTGGCGCTAAAATCAAACTCGAACCATATTGGCGCTAAAATCAAACTCGAACCATATTGGCGCTAAAACCAAACTCGAATTATTTTGGCGCTAAAACCAAACTCGAACGATTTTGGCGCTAAAACCAAACTCGAACGATTTTGGCGCTAAAACCAAACTCGAATTATTTTGGCGCTAAAACCAAACTCGAACCATTTTGGCGCTAAAACCAAACTCGAATTATTTTAGCGCTAAAACCAAACTCGAATTATTTTGGCGCTAAAACCAAACTCGAATTATTTTGGCGCTAAAATCAAACTCAAACCATTTTGGCGCTAAAATCAAACTCGAACCATATTGGCGCTAAAATCAAACTCGAACCATATTGGCGCTAAAACCAAACTCAAACCATATTGGCGCTAAAACCAAACTCGAACCATTTTGGCGCTAAAACCAAACTCAAACCATTTTGGCGCTAAAACCAAACTCAAACCATTTTGGCGCTAAAACAAAACTCGAACCATATTGGCGCTAAAACCAAACTCGAACCATTTTGGCGCTAAAACCAAACTCGAATTATTTTGGCGCTAAAACCAAACTCGAACCATTTTGGCGCTAAAACAAAACTCGAACCATATTGGCGCTAAAATCAAACTCGAACCATATTGGCGCTAAAATCAAACTCGAACCATATTGGCGCTAAAACCAAACTCAAACCATATTGGCGCTAAAACCAAACTCGAACCATTTTGGCGCTAAAACCAAACTCAAACCATTTTGGCGCTAAAACCAAACTCAAACCATTTTGGCGCTAAAACAAAACTCGAACCATATTGGCGCTAAAACCAAACTCGAACCATTTTGGCGCTAAAACCAAACTCGAATTATTTTGGCGCTAAAACCAAACTCGAACCATTTTGGCGCTAAAACAAAACTCGAACCATATTGGCGCTAAAACCAAACTCGAACCATTTTGGCGCTAAAACCAAACTCGAACCATTTTGGCGCTAAAATCAAACTCGAACCATATTGGCGCTAAAATCAAACTCGAACCATATTGGCGCTAAAACCAAACTCGAACCATTTTGGCGCTAAAACCAAACTCGAATTACTTTAGCGCTAAAACCAAACTCGAATTATTTTGGCGCTAAAACCAAACTCGAATTATTTTAGCGCTAAAACCAAACTCGAATTATTTTGGCGCTAAAACCAAACTCAAACCATTTTGGCGCTAAAATCAAACTCGAACCATATTGGCGCTAAAATCAAACTCGAACCATATTGGCGCTAAAACCAAACTCGAACCATTTTGGCGCTAAAACCAAACTCGAACCATTTTGGCGCTAAAACCAAACTCGAACCATTTTGGCGCTAAAACCAAACTCGAACCATTTTGGCGCTAAAACCAAACTCGAACCATTTTGGCGCTAAAACCAAACCTTAACCATTTTTTGCAGCTAAAGCCAAACTCGAACCATATTGGCGCTAAAATCAAACTCGAACCATATTGGCGCTAAAACCAAACCTTAACCATTTTTTGCAGCTAAAGCCAAACTCGAACCATTTTGGCGCTAAAACCAAACTCGAACCATTTTTGCCCTAAAACAAGACCGTAATTTTTGGCGCTAAAACCAAACCCTAAATACTTTAACGCCAAAACCAAACCCTAACCATTTTGGCGCCAAAACCAAACCCCAATCATTTTGGCGCTAAAGCCAAACCCTAATTACTTTGGTGCTAAAACCAAGCCTAATAATTTTGTCGCTAAAAGATATTCCATATTATCTTGCAGCTAAGACTAACAATGACTCAATGATCAAAGCTGAGAAGTTTTGTTAGTCTTCTCTTGGATACCACAGGGCTAGAGCACGAGCAAAGGACCGGAACAATTTTAGAAGTCTTTATTATCATTTTTACCGAGTCCTCCGAGACAACCAGCTGGTTGAGCTCATCCATGACGCCCTGGATGCCATAGAACTGAGCCTCAGCCAGCACGCCCAGCGGGCTCACATGCCTGTCCAGTATGAGTCTGCCATGCCGCAAGTAATTCAGCAGCGGTTCAAAATACTCCGGCGATCGGTCCACTAGGATGGCCCCGTCCGTGTCTGTCCGATTGTGCCACCGTCTCGCATCGCCATCATAGGTGGTGAGCATTTTGGCCAGCATGCTGTCTGGTTCCTTTTGGGTTAGGGTGCTCCTGCAGGTAGGATGGAGTAGCTCTACATGGTGAAAGAACAGTGTGCACAAGTCCAAGACAGTTTAAGGGTGGGAATTGCACTACAGACCCAATATCAATTTATTTTATTACTGCAGAAACGATCAAATAGAGACTAATTGAAGTCCAAAATATAATTACCTTGTTGTGAGGAATAACTTTCCACCAACATTGAGCTTGACCCAATCATTGCTGTTGGCAATTGTAGAGTTTTCATTTTGAGTAGATTCCATATATATAAATATTGCTTAATACCTGCAATGAAGTGTATTTTGTTATAAACAATTCAATACCCATTAACATATCATTTCACTGGACTATAGTACAAAAATAAGTGAGAAAAAGAAAAAAAACAGTAAGAAAAATACTTTGAATAAATGCAACTCATCATTAATAATCTATAAAATATTCTATTATATACTAGTTCAATATTAATACTAATGCTAATAATAATAATAGCTTATAACCTATCCCAATTGGGCCAGATATGCAACTAACAGCTTAGTTATAGCTATTATATGGCACATAAAGGGCCCATAGTCAAGACCATGGCACACCTATACTAAAACAAATCCTATCAAAAAAAATTGCTTGTGCTGTGCCAAAACTATTTTTATCAAAAAGCACATTAACATATCTCAGTTTTTACAACAATTTTATAAGTGTAACTTATGTAACTAGAGTATAAGTGTAATTGTCAACTTTAATATTAGAAGCAAAATAAATTTATCAATATTTTTGGTTTGAAAAGTACTAATAAAAAACTTGTATTTGAATCTGTTGTATAAAAAATACAATATTGATATATTTTAATTGAAAAACATCAATATACTGACAAACAAAAAGGCACTAATTTTCTGTCAATGAAAATATCATCATTCCAATTTCTGTGCTATGCCAAACAAATTGCACAATTTTTGTCCTATATCATATTGCACTTAATTTTTTCTTCCTACTATTGTGTTGGAATACATTGGTGTAGTGTACATTAAATCCCCCTTTGCACCAGAAATTTCCTGGGGAAAAGGCCATCTTCCTGACTATAGCTGAAGGCAACATACATGTATGTCATTTGGCTATTTAGTCCAAAGAGTCAAAGACTAAGTAAGGTGTCACTATATATACCTTTAATAATCCTAACTAATGTTAGTATCTATTTTGTAGCTAGGTGAACTAAAGCAATTAAATATCAAAAAATCTGTTTTCCTGGAATAGTAAAAGTTGAAAAAATTATCTGCAGTAACGGCATCCAATAGTAAAACAAATACTTCGGGTCAAATTTTGAATCTAATGTCATAGTTTTAGTTAAAAAGAAAAAAAATTATGTTCATAGAACTTTTTTAGTTTTTCTTTAGTTTAAAAATGTTAAAAATAAAAGTTCTTTTTTTCGATCGAATCAGCTGTGTCATCATAATCCATAGCGTAGGCTCCACTAAAGTAAGTTCTAGTTGCAAATTGATTAAGAAGAGGTGATACTATAAGGATAGGCTTGCGGCTGTGCTGTTTGTACACTCATTGAGCCTTCTCGACACTCCGAGTCTGACGTAACTTAAGGTCTTTATTTTTGTCACGTTTTCACTCATATTTTTAATGTTTTGAAGAATGGAGAGCTCAGTGGATGTTTTTAATTCAATTCGCATCATGAATCACTCAACATTGCGGGTAAGTGAAGAAGAAAGAGAAAGTCGGAAAGGGTTATTTTTTATTTTTTTAGCCTTAAGTAAAATAGACCTGGTTGTAAAAAAGTAGGCCTAAAGCTAAACCTATTTTTTCAGCAGTTGTTGTCTTTTCTGGGGACCACTGACCAGATGAATAGCCTTTTTGCTCTTTGTCTGGTTAAATTGCTAACAGTTAACACAAGTATCTATTTGTTTAGTGATAAATATTCTAGATTTTTAAGACCTTTTCTCGTATCTTGATTTGATTAATATTTTGTTATATTCTAGGCCTAGGCCTAGTGTAAGCAAAGCAATATGTGTAGGCCTATGCAATTTGGCATAACTTGTTAGTTTAAGACATACACTAGTATAACAATAGAATAAAGATACAAGTAAGAAGTCTTTAAATTAAAGTCTTGGAATATTCACCCTTGTAGTTTTTGTTTTCATATAAATTTAAACTTAAATTAAAAGGTAAAATTTTACCTTTAATTTCTTCACTAGGCCAAATCTAATGTACTAAAAATAGTTTGTCAGCTAGGTTTTTTGTCTATAACTTGGGTGCGATTTCATACCTTGTGCTAGATTTCAGGGTGCAATTTTCAAGACCAGGATGCGCTGCACTGCTGCAGACAAAAAATGGTCTAACACTAATAGTGTGTTTCAAATTACTGGCTAATTCTAAGAATATGAAGTTATAGACTTAAGACATCCATAAAACAATAAATTGTGAAATCCATATCACATCCTTGCAAAAAATTCTAGTGCACTTTTTGCACCCTAAGTCAAATTTCAATTTTAATTTTGAATTTAATTTCAATTCAAATTTTTTTAAATTTTTCTACGCATTAAATTTTCAAAATTAAGTCTGTTAAAAAAGTAGACAACTGGTTTCTTAACCTTCTTTGGCCTTTTTTCTGCTTTGAACTGAAAATTTGCATTAATTTTGAGTGATTGCGCCACAACTTTTTCTTATCTCGGCAGTGTATTTTCTCTCTAGTGGGGGTAGGGTAGGGGCATTCTAAGTGGCTGCGTGTGTATCTTGGACCCTTGCTAACTGGCGGACAATGAAATTCAATGCATAAACTTGCAAGCCTCTTACTGTAGCAGACAGTGAATGTACACTCAAAAATGCAATGCTTTTAACTGGGAAATTTCAAACGTAAACTTTTCTTTAAGTTTTGAACTTTGAGAAAAAAGATATTGCTGGATAGATCTTTCAATGCTGATATAAGTTGCTTGCTTTTAGTATGAAAACTAAAAGCATAGCATTCAAAAAACGATTTTCTATACTTTTAACTTTCTTCAAAGATTGTACTCATTTTGCAAGATGCAATTGATAAATTTGGAGGCTTCAACTTCTAACTGCCACTGTGTATTGGAGAGCTGATTTATATTGTACAATCATTTTGTTAACTTTAACTGAGACTAATACTGACTGAGTAAAAAATCAATTTTGTAATTAATTGGTTCAATTGGTTCAATTTTTTATTATTGGCACCTTTTAATAGGCAGCATTATGCAGCTCTAACCCTAACCCTTAGCACTGAATCCATTTCTTTGCATATATTTAAGCCAAACAATTAGAAAGTGTTTTTAATACACTCCAATTTAACAAAGTCTGTTAATTAAATTGATGTATTTTTGCTTGAAAGAGATAATATTGATAGATATTTGTTTTACAGAGTGAATTTTGATGAATATTGGTTTCACAAAAAGGATTTTAATAGAGTTCTGTTTCATGGAAAGGATTTTGATGAATATCTGTTTCACAAAGAGAATTTTGATGAATATCTGTTTTACTGAGAGAGTTTTGATGAATATTTGTTTCACTTAGAGAGTTTTGATGAATATCTATTTTATGGAGATAATTTTGATGAATATCTGTTTCACTGAAAGAGTTTTTATGAATATCTGTTTCACTGAAAGAGTTTTTATGAATATCTGTTTCACTGAAAGAGTTTTTATGAATATCTGTTTCACTGAGAGAGTGTTTATAAATAAATATCTGTTTGAAAGAGAGGATTTTGATGGATTTCTGTTTCACAGAGAGGATTTTGATGGATTTTGGAAAGGACTTGGATGATGGGATTCGGGTCATAAGATTCAGCTGATGGATTTCAGGCATAGGATTCTGGTGATAGGAGTTCTTCTCCTTTCTCTTCCAATGGAGGAGTTGGCCTCGTGATCTATAATATTATAATAAAATCTTGTTGATTATTACAATATTTAAATATAATCAAAATTTAAGATTAATATTTTTGTTCTAGGGTTAACTTCTTTAGCTTATTCCTATTGCGCCACCAAGTCATTATAGATATATATATCTTTTGTGTATAGAGATATCACTTTTAGAAAATTCTTATTTTACTAGATGTCTTAGAAATCTTGTGGTAGCTATTGTATTGAAGTGGGGGCAAAGAAAAAAATGGTGATCGTTGGCTGGCTTTGTGAGAATTGCAACTTTAAATTACCACTTGTAACTTGGCACTTGTAAAGCTAGAAAATTGCATGGACTTGTTTTGGACAATTTTCTTCTTAGATACTCCATCTACCAGGGTCCTCAATTCTGGGGGGGGGGGTAGTCGTAATTATAGTCAAATGGTCATTTAATAGGCACAGTCATTTAGTTGGATCCTTAGACACCATAAATTCCATGTGCATCAATTTTCTCAGTTGTTTACTAACAATAGAGTAGGTTGCTGCCACTGTAATTTATATATTATGGAATGTTAATTTCTCAAAGCTCATTTGGAAATAAGATTTATTGGTTGTTTCACACCCCATGGGCAAATAACTCAAGATATGCTATAGGCTTTGATTAATTAATGAAGATAAATATTGGTAATGTTTATTAGTGGTTAAATAAATGTTAGAATATTAACTAATAATGTAGGAAACAATTAATTACAATGAGGCAAACAATTTGATGAATCCAGCAGAGCTGTAGGTGAATTAAATTTGAGGCTAGTTGGAATAAAAGCACAGAAACTATTATCTAGGTTGTCAAAGAGCAAACTAAAACCTGGTTAAATAAGCTAGATAAAATACTAAAAGAAAATAATAAAAAACAATTTATACCCAGTTTAACACACAAAATTTATATATATATATATAATAAGCAAAATATCAATGCCAAGAGGTAGGGCACTGAGTGGAGCAACAGGTGGGGCAACTGGGGGAAAGGGCAAAAACCCAGAGTTGGACCAATGCAAAGAAAAAATACCAAAAATTGGGAGACACATGCTGGGTCCAACAAGGGGGACAATGATGGAGACAACTGGGGGACAAAAGGAAGCCAAACAATGGACTAGGCAAAGGGGGTTGCCAAAATTATGTCAGAAAGGTCACTGGGAGAGGGAAACTGTTCATGCCAGAATCATGTCAAAAGTTGGATCAACCAGTAGTAGTCTGGCCATACTATGAGTACCCTAATTCTATGGGTACCCAAGTAGTAAGATACTAATTTAAACTAAGTCTAAAATTATAGCATTTTCTAGGGATCAAGGGTGTCTAGCATTAGCCTTTAACTAACATCTAATACCTAATTTCTGGTACCTAGTATTTGCTTAATGCCTAGTCTGAGTGCCTATTACTTAATCCTAGTGTCTAATATTTTTTATTATTAGATTGCATAGCTTCCTAGTACTCTAGGTCTTTACAACTTTAATTCCTCCTTATTCTAGAATCTTATTCCTGGTTCTCTACAACTTGAGTTCTTCCCTATTCTAGACTCTTATTCCTGGTTCTCCACAACCTCAGTGTCCCTATTCTAGAAAGAAATAACAATATGTCTTAGTGGAAGTTTTATAGTTGAACTTTAAGCTTAAAAACTTACTAAGAGATTCTCGAGAGCAAAAGCAGTTTAAAACATGGCATGTTAAATTTTTGGGCCAAGATAGCACTCTCTTATAATAAATTGGGAGAAAGGGTAAATAGTTTTCATTGGTTGGCATTTGTTTAAACAAAATTATAAGCAAGTTTTTAAAAAAAGAAATTTTTAAATATTAAGGGTCAAAACAAATGGCAAAAAATTTGCTGATTGGTCAGAATTATATACACTAGTGTTATTACTAATGAGTAGTATATTATGCACAAGCCTATCTTGCTATCATTATTTTAAAATAATTAGGTCTGAATATTATATATTGGCTAGGTTTTTTCTGTCTAATTTTAGAGGCCTATCCCTGTTTAAAAGTTTTATTTTTTTCTAAAGTTTTATTAAAAAAAGCTATTTATTATTAACTTAATTGTTGCATGTTATTAAAATTAAGTTTGCCTTGAATTTAATTTAATATAAAAGCATTAAAACATAAAGAGTACCAGTATTTAATGATCTTATATAAAAACATTAATATATTTATAGCCAAAGCCAAAGGTCAAGTTGTATTAGATAGTCCTATAAGTAGGAATATTTTAGATTAATTTCAAAAAGTGGCCTAAACAAAGCTAGATTTCATTCAAAGCTAGTTGCATTAGACTAGGCCTACCCTACCAACTACAAAATCACCTTTAGTTAGGCCTACAATAGGCCTAATGAAGTATATTTTTTAAGAATAGGCCTAGGCCTAATAAATATCATGGTCTAGTTAATATTATTAACTATAATATTAATATTATAGTTAATATCTAGTTAAACCTTGAGTCTGTTTGTATTTCTGCATTTGTAGTCTTGTATTTTACCTTTGTCTAATTAAATTTTTTTCTGATCTCTTGTAGGTGCCATATGAGTCACTTAATAAGACTTTTCGAGCTGTTCAAAAACAAATGGACAAGGATATTTCAATACTAACCAAGAATTCTGACGACTTAACCAAGGCTAAGACGCAGCAAGATGTGAATCAAATACTCACAGGAGTGATTGACAAACTGTCAAAGCTGAAGCGAAAGGTTTGTTGTTTGGTCTGCAGTATTATGCTTTATTGTATATGATAACAATAAGTTACATAAGATAATACAATCACAATCATCCATCATCCTTGAGCCCCATCACAATCACCCCTGAGCCCCATCACAATCACCCTTGAGCCCCATCACAATCATCCTTGAGCCCCATCACAATCAACACTGAGCCCCATCACAATCACCCCTGAGCTCCATCACAATCACCCCTGAGCCCCATCACAATCACCCTTGTGCTCCATCACAATCACCCTAATATTCCTCAAAGGCGGACGATGGCCTGGAAGAGGAAGTGGATCACTTGCAGTCGGCCAAGCGACGCCTTGACTACCTTCGCGGCGCAGACGGCTACAGGCAGCAGCAGCAGCAGTCATCGGGTACGCCAGTCAGCCAGGCCACCTGCCAGCGCTACTGGGAACGCCGGCGCATCACCTGCATGATGGTGGATTATTTCCTTCGTCACGGCCTGCACTCTACGGCTCAACGATTGGCTAAATTGCACGACGTTGAACAGCTGACTAATCTGCCCTATTTTGCCGCCTGTCAGGGCGTTGAGAAGTCTTTAATGTCTTCCGACACCAGCGAAGCCGTGGCTTGGTGCACCGAGCATCGTTCGAAATTGCGAAAATTAGGTAGCAACTTTGAGTACTCTTTGCGACTGCAGGTGAGTCGGTTTTTTATTGTAGGCTTCATTATTGTGAACCTGTAGTGTATTAGGGTCATTTCTGACCCAGTTATGGCTTTGGTCATATTTGACTCAGTATTGGTTTGGGTCATGGTTGCCCCAGTAATGGCCTGGGTCATGGTTAAAAAAAGTAAAGATTCGGGTCATAGTTGATCCAGCTGGGGTTTGGGGTATGGTTAACCCAACTGGGGTTTGGGTCATCGTTGACCCAGCTGGGGTTTGGGGTATAGTTAACCCAACTGGGGTTTGGGTCATCGTTGACCCAACTGGGGTTTGCGTCATAGTTAACCCAGTCTGGGTTTGGGTCATAGTTGACCCAGCTGGGGGGGTTTGGGTCATAGTTGACCCAGCTGGGGGGGGGGTTTGGGTCATAGTTGACCTAGTAAAGATTTAGGTCATATTTACACAGTAAAGGTTAGGGTCATAATTGACCCAGCTGGGGTTCGGTCATAGTTGACCCAGCTGTTGTTTGGGTCATAGTTGACCTATTAAATATTGGGTCCCAGTTGACCCATTTTAACCTTTTGGGTCATGCCCCTAGTCTGGGGCAAGTATGGAATCAATAGATCTTGAGGCAGATTTGGAGTTACCATAGTCCTGCTCGACTCAAAGTAGCAGTTAGTTTGGTTGTATATTCCCGCAGGACTTTGTCAAGCTGGTACAGCAGGGTCGCCGTCTCGATGCCGTCAAGTACGCCCGCAAGCACCTGTCGCCGGAGGCCGACACGGAGGCGCCGGCCGAGCTGTTGGCCGAACGAAATCGCAGCCTTTGCGAGGCGATGGGGCTGCTGGCCTTGCCCTGCGACAAAGACGGCCAACCGCCTGAGAAATACCGGCACCTCACCGAGCCGGCCGTGTGGCATCGTCTGGTTGACAAGTTCCGACAGGTGAATTGCGCTGTGTTCTCCATCGCTTCTGGTAGCATCTTCTGCGCTAACCTGCAGACTGGATTATCCGCTTTGAAGACTAAGTAAGTGCTTGATTGTTATCACTGGGTTGTCTGTTGTCACTGGGTGTCTTTGTTGTCACTGGGTGTCTTTGTTGTCACTGGGTGTCTTTGTTGTCACTGGGTGTCTTTGTTGTCACTGGGTGTCTTTGTTGTCACTGGATGTCTTTGTTGTCACTGGGTGTCTTTGTTGTCACTGGGTGTCTTTGTTGTCACTGGGTGTCTTTGTTGTTACTGGGTGTCTTTGTTGTCACTGGGTGTCTTTGTTGTCACTGGGTGTCTTTGTTGTCACTGGGTGTCTTTGTTGTCTTTGTTACTCAAATCACTGTTTTATCTTTGTTGTCACTTGGTATCTTTGTTGTCTTTGTTTTCATCGGGTGTCTTTGTTGTCGATGGATGTCTTTGTTGTCTTTGTTATCATCATGTCTTTTTTTCACCGGGTGTCTTTGTTGTCTTTGTTATCATACGGTGTCTGTTATCACTGGGGGTCTTTGTTATCACTGTCATTAATTAAGGAGTAGTCTTTCTTCGATCTTTGTAGTTTTGCTATCGCCGGTGTCTTTGTTTAGCTCGTTTGTATTGAGTTTATTTGTACTGATATATGATATATTGATATATTGTCAATAATTGATGCCGCAAAATCCCCAACCCACCTCAGCCAATGCGGCAAGGAGGGCAAGCGCTGCCTGGAGTGTCCGGTCTGCCAGCCGCACTTCGGCCAGCTGGCCCAGTCGCTGCCCAAGGCTCAGTACACCCAGTCCAAGCTGATCTGTCCGATCTCGCGCCTGCCCATGGACCACGATAATCCGCCTATGGCTCTGCCTAACGGCAATATCTATAGCCAGAAGGTGAGTAATTGTTGTTTTTATGATAGTTGGTAGCTTTAGTTCTTAATTAACCAGTTCAAGAAAAAGCAGGTGTCTTAAGTCCGCCTAGTAGAACATGGCTTCAAGACCTTGGGTTTTCTAAGAAAACATATTTTGTTTCTTAGAAAGCATATTTATTTCTTAGAAAGCATATTTGTTTGTTAGACAGAAAGCATGTATTTTCTTCATATGCAAGTTTTTTCAGAAATCATTTTGTTTTTTAGCATGTTTGTTTCTTAGAAAGCATGTATGTTTCTTAGAAAGCATGTTTGTTTCTTAGAAAGCATGTTTGTTTGTTAGACAGAAAGCATGTTTGTTTCTTGGAAAGCATGTTTTTTCAGAAAGCATGTTTGTTTTTTAGAAAGCATGTTTGTTTCTTAGAAAGCATGTTTGTTTCTTAGAAAGCATGTTTGTTTTTTAGACAGAAAGCATTTTTGTTTCTTGGAAAGCATGTTTTTTCAGAAAGCGTGTTTGTTTTTTTAGAAAGCATGTTTGTTTCTTAGAAAGCATGTTTGTTTCTTAGAAAGCATGTTTGTTTCTTAGAAAGCATGTTTGTTTCTTAGAAAGCATGTTTGTTTCTTAGAAAGCATGTTTGTTTCTTAGAAAGCATGTTCGTTTTAATAAAATTGTGTTTCTTCGAAAGTAATTTCGATTTTAGTTTTGTGAAGCTCTAGCACTAACTAGCTTTATTAAGAACTCACTCCACCTATTAAACTGGCGCAGAGTCTGCTCGAAATGGCCCAACGCAACGGCGGGTACATAATCTGTCCTCGAACTCAAAATCGATTCGAGCTCAACGAGGCCAAACGAGTGTACATTATGTAGTGCCGGCCAGCTTTGCAGCAGATGTTTAATGATATCCACCTAGGCGAGAAAAGTTATCGCTTCAATTTACCAAACTGTGTTTCATTTGCAGACAATGAGAAATGATTTCTACTGAGTTGAATCTACCATATGTGTGTGCCTACTACTTGTGCATTAAATGACCTGCGTTACCTACTCAACCTCACCTTAATGTTGACTTTTATATTTGCTTAGCATTAGTGTGGCATTGTTTACTTTTCACTATAATATAATATATACTATTCCTTCGAATCGCAGTACCTTAGAAGTGTTTAGATATTGTTTGTTGAGTTTTTATCGTATTTAACATACTTCAGTATTTCACTGTTTAGCAAGAAATATTTAGCAACATACCTGTCTACTTTCTTACCTACCCATCAGATACGTGTGAATACACTTAGCCTACAATTTGTGTATCAATTCACCTGCTGACTAATTAACTATCCTAACCTATTTTATACTACGTATCGGCCTATCTACCTTATCTAATTCGCTGCCTACCTTATCTACATATTGACCTACCTTATCTACCTATTCACCTACCTTATCTACATACTCACCTACCCTTATCTACCTATTGACCTACCTTATCTACCTATTGACCTACCTTATCTACCTATTGACCTACCTTATCTACCTATTGACCCACCTTATCTACCTATTGACCTACCTTATCTACATATTGACCTACCTTATCTACCTATTCACCTACCTTATCTACTTACCATATTTACATACTTACCTACCTTATCTACCTACTGAACTACCTTATCTACCTACTGAACTACCTTATCTACCTACTGAACTACCTTATCTACCTACTGAACTACCTTGTCTACCTACTGAACTACCTTATATACGTATTGATCTACCTACTTGCTTTACCTACCTACTTACCTAAACTTAACCAGCATAAAGCCTAGCTTATTTACCTATTTACCTACGGGCTACGGCTCGTATATAAACCCATGCTAATCCTGTCTGGATTTCAATTACTCGTACATGGCCAAAAAAGATTATACTGTTCTTTTTAAATCAATTTTCTTTAATTTGTTTTAACTGAATAGAAAAATTAGCTAATGCTGTTATTTCGTTACGTTAAACAGAGTGTATCGTTTGTTTCATCGCATTGCTGCGCTATTGAATTCATTTCGTTTAATTTTCTTAGCCTATTAAAGATTTGTTTAACTTGCAAGCATATTTATCGCTATACTATTCGCTAACCAATTTTTTCGTGTACATACATGTATATTTACTTTAAAGCAAGAGGCCAGTGTGAGTTGCTTGTAATAGCTTCCACTACTCACTAAAATCTGTGCTATGATTTCTACAATAAGGTTAACTACACAGTACAGTTATACTTTTGTTTCCATTAGTAAGACACTATATATGTAAAATTGATTAAAGTTTTCTTTCGCAATCTTGATTATTAACAAAAGTATGAATAAATTATATGCCATGCCTCGCATTGCTTGAAGGTGGCATTGTAGTCTTTGTCATTTTGTTTGCTCTCCGTGCTTTGAATAGTAGTCTCAGTTGCTGGGCCAGCCTCTCAGATCCTCAGTTGCTGGGCCAGCCTCCCAGATCCCCAGTTGCTGGGCCAGCCTCCCAGATCCTCAGTTGCTTGGCCAGCCTCCCAGATCCTCAGTTGCTGGGCCAGCCTCCCAGATCCTCAGTTTCTGGGCCAGCCTCCCAGATCCTCAGTTGCTGGGCCAGCCTCCCAGATCCTCAGTTGCTGGGCCAGCCTCCCAGATCCTCAGTTGCTGGGCCAGCCTCCCAGATCCTCAGTTGCTGGGCCAGCCTCCCAGATCCTCAGTTGCTGGGCCAGCCTCCCAGATCCTCAGTTGCTGGCCAGCCTCCCAGATCCTCAGTTGCTGGGTCAGCCTCCCAGATCCTCAGTTGCTGGGTCAGCCTCCCAGATCCTAAGTTTCTGGGCCAGCCTCCCAGATCCTCAGTTTCTGGGCCAGCCTCCCAGATCCTCAGTTGCTGGGCCAGCCTCCCAGATCCTCAGTTTCTGGGCCAGCCTCCCAGATCCTCAGTTTCTGGGCCAGCCTCCCAGATCCTCAGTTGCTGGGTCAGCCTCCCCCAAACATCTTGGTGAACTAATGGCCCTTTCGCACGTAAAAATACATGCAAATTCTGTTTGAACACAGTAGATAAAAGACAAAAGAACCTAAAATATTGCCAGTCTTTGTTAATCCTAATTGTTGCATGCTTCAACGCGGCCAGTGAGTGTCAAAGTCAGTTTAGCCAAAGCCCTGCTATTAAACGAAATACCTTTTAAGCACCTTTTTACCGCCATGGCGTCTCAACGTGAGAGCAGCGAGCCCAACGCCCCGGGCTGGGCTCGGCTGTACAATGGGGATAAAATCCCTACGCTGTTTCGTGAGTTTAAAATAATAACTGGTTGGCGTCACGCGGTTAAAAAAGTTCTCTTGTGTACATTAACTATCACGCCTTGTACTTTTCAATTCACTCCCAGAATCTCCCATCTATCAGCTTGAGAATCTCCTCCCATCAGGTTGAGAACCTCTCCTCCATCGGCTTGAGAATCTCCCCCTACATCGGCTTGAGAATCTCCCCCTACATCGGCTTGAGAATCCCCCGTCCATCAGCTTGGGATTCTCCCCCTACATCGGCTTGAGAATCTCCCCTCCATCGGCTTGAGAATCCCCCTTGTCCATCAGCTTGGGAATCTCCCTCTACATTAGCTTAATCCCCCGTCCATCAGCTTGGGATTCTCCCCCTACATCGGCTTGAGAATCCCCCGTCCATCAGCTTGGGAATCTCCCCCTACATCAGCTTGAGAATCCCCCGTCCATCAGCTTGGGAATCTCCCCCTACATCAGCTTGGGAATCCCCCGTCCATCAGCTTGAGAATCTCCCCCTACATCGGCTTGAGAATCTCCCCCTACATCAGCTTGAGAATCTCCCCCCCCCATCAGCTCGGGAATCTCTTATAGACTTCTGTCTC
Source organism: Macrostomum lignano (assembly GCA_002269645.1). Taxonomy (NCBI): domain Eukaryota; kingdom Metazoa; phylum Platyhelminthes; family Macrostomidae; genus Macrostomum; species Macrostomum lignano. Next base: position 407,939 of record NIVC01000070.1, on the reverse strand, counting down.
TCTACATGTAGAGAGAATAGCCAAAGCTTGTACTCAACAATAGCCAAATAATTGTTCAGCATAAAACATCATTTTGAAAGCCTTTTCCTTGCTACTAAGTAGTATGATTTGTGTTTTGAGGCTGAACAACTCAGATAGCTACAAAAGCTACAAAATAGCCAATCTCGTGCATTCAAACAGTCGGCACGTTCCGTATTCGCGGCTTCGACGTGATCGACGCCTGTTTGGACGCGGCTTTGGGCGCCGGCTATCGCGGCATCGACACAGCCGGAGTCTACCGGAACGAGGCCGAGATCGGGTCCGCTCTGTTCGACGGACCCGACGGGCTGGTGCAGCGGCACGGCCTGAGTAGGGAGCAGCTGTTTATCACTAGCAAACTGGCGCCCAGCCATCAGGGCTATGAGGCGGCTAAGAAGGCCTGTCTGCAGAGCATTCAGAAGCTTCGGTGCAATTATCTGGATTTGTATTTGATCCATTGGCCCGGAGTTCAGGTGAGCGATGTGTACTGATTAACAAGTACTTTAGTGTACTGTATTGTACTGTGTAAGACCGTGGGTTAAATTGCAGTGAATAACAAACCGTGAGAAGACCTCACTGGCTCACGCCAATATATTTGATGCCAAAGTTGGGGTGGGTGTAACCACCCTAAGCACGCACACGCTGCAGCGCTAAACCCCAACCCCCAAACCAGCCAGACGTGCACATCTAAGTGCACGCGCACCCACAAGCCAGTCTACAACTGCATTGTACGAGCGTAATATAGTGTACTGTATGATAATAGTGTATTATAAATTATTTCATATTGCTTCTGGACCTCATTATCTCAGAATGGCATCCTCATTATCTCAGACTGGCATCCTCATTATCTCAGACTGGCATCCTCATTATCTCAGAATGGCATCCTCATTATCTCAGACTGGCATCCTCATTATCTCAGACTGGCGTCCTCATTATCTCAGACTGGCGTCCTCATTATCTCAGAATGGCATCCTCATTATCTCAGAATGGCATCCTCATTATCTCAGACTGGCGTCCTCATTATCTCAGACTGGCGTCCTCATTATCTCAGAATGGCATCCTCATTATCTCAGAATGGCATCCTCATTATCTCAGACTGGCATCCTCATTATCTCAGAATGGCATCCTCATTATCTCAGACTGGCATCCTCATTATCTCAGACTGGCGTCCTCATTATCTCAGAATGGCATCCTCATTATCTCAGACTGGCGTCCTCATTATCTCAGCTACTTTCAACTCCGCAGGGCCTCCGCCACAGCGACCCGAAGCAGGCGGAGCTCCGCCGCGAGAGCTGGCGCGCCCTCGAAGAGCTGCAATCTGCTGGCAAGCTGCGCCACATCGGCGTCAGCAACTACGAGCTGCACCATCTCGAGGAGCTGCGCCGCTACGCCAAGACGCCCTGCGCCGTGCTGCAGACCGAGTGCCATCCGATGCTGCAGCGCCGCGACCTGCGCGACTACTGCGCCAATCAGGGCATCCATTTCCAAGCCTACAGCTCGCTGGGCAGCACAGACTACTGTCAGCAGCTGATGCAGCATCCCACTGTGCTCAGCTGTGCTCAAACTGCCGGCTGTTCGCCTGCTCAACTGCTGCTCCGCTGGGCTGCGGATTTGGGCATCGGAGCGCTGCCGAAGTCCATCCGGCCGGCTCATATTGCTGAGAACGCCGAGGCTGTGCTGCGGCTCAGCCCGCTGCCCGATGAGGTGCACTCGGCTCTGGCCGCTTTGGACTGCGGACAGCACTTCTGCTGGAATCCCGCGGCTATTCGGTGACCTTTGTTGTCTGTTGTGCTCTCTGGCTGCTCTCTGGCTGCTCATTGCCGAGATGTTGGTAGCTGCAAGCTCTGAGGAATCTGTGTGTCTGGATTGGCTAAGTGATTGCTGATTTGTCTGGCTTTGCTTTTTTCTTTTGGGCTCTGCCGTTTTTAATCTTTAACCTTCTGTGTGTCATGTCTGTCTGTTAGTGTCTGTCTGCCTGTCTGTCTGTCTGTCTTTCTGTCTGTCTGTCTGTCTGTCTGTCTGTCTGTCTGTCTGTCTGTCTGTCTGTCTGTCTGTCAGTCTGTCAGTCTGTCGTCTATCTGTCGGTCTGTCTGTCTGTCTGTCTGTCTGTCTGTCTGTCAGTCTGTCAGTCTGTCGTCTATCTGTCGGTCTGTCTGTCTGTCTGTCTGTCTGTCTGTCTGTCTGTCTGTCTGTGTGTCTGTGTGTCTGTCTGTCTGTCTGTCTGTGTCTGTCTGTCTGTCTGTCTGTCTGTCTGTGTCTGTCTGTCTGTCTGTCTGTCTGTCTGTCTGTGTCTGTCTGTCTGTCTGTCTGTCTGTCTGTCTGTCTGTCTGTCTGTCTGTCTGTCTGTCTGTCTGTCTGTCTGTCTGTCTGTCAGTCAGTCTGTCAGTCTGTCGTCTATCTGTCGGTCTGTCTGTCTGTCTGTCTGTCTGTCTGTCTGTCTGTCTGTCTGTCTGTCTGTCTGTCTGTCTGTCTGTCTTCCTTTTCATTCGAGTTTTATTTTGCTTTTCCTGCATACAAGTAGCGGTGCTGCTATTCAATAATAATATCGAGTTTAATAAGAGGTAATTACTTATCCAGGTTATTTTGCAAATATTTTATCCGCCTGTTGTTGGTGTCCCCCTGATGCTTATCCCTGCTGTTCGGCGCTATTTAGTCTTATCAGTCTGACATGCCTTATTAAGCATAAGACAAATTAGACTGATTGGAACTTTATCGTTTTAAAAATTTCTTAGTTGATAAAATACTGCTAAAATGTCACAGTCCAAACTATAATTCAAGCAAATACAATGCTTCAGAGAACTCATTAATCATACTCATATTTTCTGGTGTTCGTTAATTGTTTTCGTTCGCTGTCATCGACTCTTGTTGGTGTTGCTAAAAGTGATGCCTGACCTAAGCAATGATATCTGCTCGCATTCTGTAAAAACATTTCATCTCTCAGTATAATTTAAAGTGTGTTGAAGTTATTTTCATATTTTCATATCTTATCTTACACTTTGTCTGCTTACTGTTTTGTCGTTAGATATCAATGCTTCAAAGCTATATTTTCGTTTTAATATGATTTATTATTTTATTTACTTCTGTTTCCTCCTTTAATGGGGAGTGGTGACTTACCCCACCCTGAAGATTCAGTGTTGGTGACTGCCTGAAGAATCAGGTTTGGTGACTGCCCGAAGAATCAGGTTTCCGTTTGGTGACTGCCTGAAGAATCAGGTTTGGTGACTGCCCGAAGAATCAGGTTTGGTGACTGCCTGAAGAATCAGGTTTGGTGACTGCCTGAAGAATCAGGTTTGGTGACTGCCTGAAGAATCAGGTTTCCGTTTGGTGACTGCCTGAAGAATCAGGTTTCCGTTTGGTGACTGCCTGAAGAATCAGGTTTGGTGACTGCCTGAAGAATCAGGTTTGGTGACTGCCTGAAGAATCAGGTTTGGTGACTGCCTGAAGAATCAGGTTTGGTGACTGCCTGAAGAATCAGGTTTGGTGACTGCCTGAAGAATCAGGTTTCCGTTTGGTGACTGCCTGAAGATTCAGTGTTGGTGACCACCTGAAGATTCAGATCAGGGGTTGGTGACTGCCTGAAGATTCAGATCAGGGGTTGGTGACTGCCTGAAGATTCAGATCAGACGTTGGTGACTGCCTGAAGATTCAGATCAGGGATTGGTGACTGCCTGAAGATTCGGGGATTGGTGACTGCCTGAAGATTCGGGGATTGGTGACTGCCTGAAGATTCAGGGATTGGTGACTGCCTGAAGATTCAGAGGTTGGTGACCACCTGAAGATTCAGATCAGGGGTTGGTGACTGCCTGAAGATTCAGATCAGGGGTTGGTGACTGCCTGAAGATTCAGATCAGGGATTGGTGACTGCCTGAAGATTCAGATCAGGGGTTGGTGACTGCCTGAAGATTCAGATCAGGGGTTGGTGACTGCCTGAAGATTCAGATCAGGGATTGGTGACTGCCTGAAGATTCAGATCAGGGGTTGGTGACTGCCTGAAGATTCAGATCAGGGGTTGGTGACTGCCTGAAGATTCAGATCAGAGGTTGGTGACTGCCTGAAGATTCAGATCAGAGGTTGGTGACTGCCTGAAGATTCAGATCAGAGGTTGGTGACTGCCTGAAGATTCAGATCAGAGGTTGGTGACTGCCTGAAGATTCAGATCAGGGGTTGGTGACTGCCTGAAGATTCAGATCAGAGGTTGGTGACTGCCTGAAGATTCAGATCAGGGGTTGGTGACTGCCTGAAGATTCAGATCAGGGGTTGGTGACTGCCTGAAGATTCAGATCAGAGGTTGGTGACTGCCTGAAGATTCAGATCAGAGGTTGGTGACTGCCTGAAGATTCAGATCAGAGGTTGGTGACTGCCTGAAGATTCAGATCAGAGGTTGGTGACTGCCTGAAGATTCAGATCAGAGGTTGGTGACTGCCTGAAGATTCAGATCAGGGGTTGGTGACTGCCTGAAGATTCAGGGATTGGTGACTGCCTGAAGATTCAGAGGTTGGTGACCACCTGAAGATTCAGATCAGGGGTTGGTGACTGCCTGAAGATTCAGGCGTTGGTGACTGCCTGAAAAATCACAGGTGTTGACTGCTTATTAAAAGATTACCAGAGATTTCTGCATTCTCCGTTGGTGTAATTTTTGTTGGTCGCTTGCTTTTTTCGACATTTTTTGTCCGTGGCGTGTCAGCAGTGCGAAATATTATTGAGAACCTAATATACATGTAAAATGTCCGCTCCTACATCGGTGGTGAAGCAAGGAGAATAATAAGTTCACAGGCTTCATTATATCATAAATCGTTTTGTCGTGTTAATGGTTTTGCGTCCGCTATAGATACTCATTCATTTTTGTTTTTGCTACTTTTGAGCTGACAGCTTATGGACCATGTGCGGGAAGTGATAGAGATGGTGGGGAGAGAGGATGAAGGGACAGGTAGAGAGGGTGAACAGGGACAGGGAGAGAGGGTGAACAGGGACAGGGAGAGAGGGTGAACAGGGACAGGGAGAGAGGGTGAACAGGGACAGGGAGAGAGGGTGAACAGGGACAGGGAGAGAGGGTGAACAGGGACAGGGAGAGAGGGTGAACAGGGACAGGGAGAGAGGGTGAACAGGGACAGGGAGAGAGGGTGAACAGGGACAGGGAGAGGGTGAACAGGGACAGGGAGAGAGGGTGAACAGGGACAGGGAGAGAGGGTGAACAGGGACAGGGAGAGGGTGAACAGGGACAGGGAGAGAGGGTGAACAGGGACAGGGAGAGAGGGTGAACAGGGACAGGGAGAGAGGGTGAACAGGGACAGGGAGAGGGTGAACAGGGACAGGGAGAGAGGGTGAACAGGGACAGGGAGAGAGGGTGAACAGGGACAGGGAGAGGGGGTAAATGATTAGGAAGAGAGACACTGAGGTAGCACTGGTCAGAGACAGTTTGCTGCTCACTGAGAACAGAGTTGGTGCACTGACAGATTTGATAAAGAGACACAGCAAGCTGAGTTCTAGCTGTCTAATAAACACACGCATAAACACAAATCCGCTGCAGTGTTGGCACCCAGCCAATGGCGCTCTGATGCTGCTCGCCAACACTCCGAACTTGGCGCTGCGAACCTGCCGCCGCTGCTGCATGACCTACTCGAAGGCGCTGAAATCGCTGAAGCCGCTGCTGCAGGCGGTGCACCCGGATCTGTTCGAGACCGAGCCGAAGCTGCAGGCGGTGAACTTGGCTTCCCTGCAGCGCCTGCACCTGCTGCTGAGCGACCTCAGTCAGGGCCGGGTGGTTCGCGGCTCCCGTCACTCATTTCAGTTCTTTTTGAAACGGGCCGGCGCTTCCGGGGAGGCCGCGACTCTCAGCGTGACGGCCAGCAGCGGCCGGTTGGACGATTCTGTGAGGCAGATTCTCGGACAGCTGGACGGCAGCGCTTCTACCGGAGCTGCTGGTGAGAGCTGTGACGGACAGGCAGACAGATAGACAGGCAGGCAGACATATTGGTAGACAGACAGGCAGACAGACAGACAGACAGACAGACAGACAGGCAGACAGACAGACAGGCAGACAGACGGACAGACAAACCGACAAGCAATGCCAGCACCAATTGCCCCTCTCCCCAGCCCAGTCAGCCAGCAGGCCCCAAGAGCCACCGCAGTCTGCATTCCAGTGGCGCTCAGTGTCGCCCAAAAGCGCCGGTCGGCCGGCCAGCAGCGACCTGTCAAGCTGGCTGGTCTCGGTGGCGCCTGAGGCGCGCTCAAAATCGGCGCGCTCCAACCAAATCTCGGACGCCTGCGGCCGGTTAGAAGCGGTGCTGGCCAACCGGACGGGGGCTGCCAGCATTCGGTGGCAGTCAGACTGGACTCTCGGCCACTACCTGCGCAGCCTGAGCGCCCTGGAGACTCTGCTGAGCACCCGGCCGGGCCTGGGCGACCGGCTCAGGGGTCGGAGAGTCGTGTTCGCGCCCGGTAAAACCGGTGTCGGCGTGATGAACTCCGACAGGCTTTTGAATCCTGCCGACGTGCCAGAGGCTTGGCTGGCCGCACTGCTGCCGGATGATGTGAGTTCCAGTGTGGAACTGGTGCCGGGTTCCAGAGTGGAACTGGTGCCGGGTTCCAGAGTGGAATTGGTGCCGGGTTCCAGAGTGGAACTGGTGCCGGGTTCCAGAGTGGAATTGCTGCCGGGTTCCAGAGTGGAATTGGTGCCGGGTACCAGAGTGGAACTGGTGCCGGGTTCCAGAGTGGAATTGGTGCCGGGTTCCAGAGTGGAACTGGTGCCGGGTTCCAGAGTGGAATGGGTGCCGGGTTCTTGAGTGAAAACAGTGTATGAAAAAACCATAAAATGCGAGTGCCTATTTTGGTGGCGAGTTACTTTAAAATTTCCAAGTCAAGCATGTTTTGCTCCTGCTCTTCTCTTATTGTGGTGCAAGATGCGAATTTTCGGCTCTAAGTAGCATTAAGCGCATTTTAAAATTGAAATCAAATCAAATCGAATTACAATCGATATGTTTAGAAAAGTAGTTTTTGAAAGCACAATTTTTTCACCTATATAAGGTTACTTTCGATACATATCGGCATCTAAAAGTTTTTCTGTAACTTCAGGCCTCAATCAAGCCTCAGTTGGATAGAATATGCCGCCTAGAAAGGGCCGTTTCAATTCTGCTGCACGGAGCTCGAGTTGTGAGGCATTCGAGCGTGCACGGCGCGTTGACCCTGGCCGAGTACGAGGCCTGCCTGCTGCGACTGGTGTCCGGACTGGCCGGCTTGTACCGCCGCCTGTATTCGGACAGGAGATTTCGTAAATCCTTTAATCGGTTCGATTTAACATTCAAATACGACCTGGCTAAGCTGTCTGTGGCTGTGGAAGACTCCAGCGGTCACGTGACCAGATTGCCTACCAAGCCGGACTGGCCGGTAGTGGTGCCGGCCAGGAATCCGGCCTTCCAGCTGCTCGAAGCCTTGATTCGATTGGATGCCGGCGATAGCGAGATGGGCAGTGATCGGTCTGCGACATCTGACAGGTGTGGCCAGGCGCTTTTCTGTCAACGTTATGCCAGATTCCATGATGGAATGATGCCCGATTCCATGATGGAATGATGCCAGATTCCATGATGGAATGATGCCAGATTCCATGATGGAATGATGCCCGATTCCATGATGGAATGATGCCAGATTCCATGATGGAATGATGCCAGATTCCATAATGGAATGATTCCAGATTCCATGATGGAATGATGCCAGATTCCATGATAGAATGATGCCAGATTCCACAATGGAATGATGCCAGATTCCATGATGGAATGATGCCAGATTCCATGATGGAATGATGCCAGATTCCACAGTGGAATGATGCCAGATTCCATGATGGAATGATGCCAGATTCCATGATAGAATGATGCCAGATTTCACAATGGAATGATTCCAGATTCCATGATGGAATGATGCCAGATTCCATGATAGAATGATGCCAGATTCCACAATGGAATGATGCCAGATTCCATGATGGAATGATGCCAGATTCCATGATGGAATGATGCCAGATTCCACAGTGGAATGATGCCAGATTGCCCCATGAAATGGCTCTCAGTTTGCCAGCTACATTACAGATGTACTTATCAAACCCACTGACTTCAGTCAGCAGTCAGGAGGCAGCAGAGCCGCTAACTGGAGTGTCGTCAGCGAGTTGGCCGATCAGTGCGTGCTCAAGCACAGCCTGGACTCAGTGAGCGTTGACTCGAGCCTGTCTGCCCCAGACTCGGTCGCCTGTCTGGAGCGGCTGCTGATGATGCCAGCGAATTCAGCTTTGAAGGATTTGAAAATCCGAGTTACTCGCTTCAGATCGGTGCTCGAAAGCGGAGAGATTTGCGTTGCTGTGGGGGATGTTTAGGTGCTGTGTTCAGTTTTCGAATTATGCTTGCATTGCGGTGCCTCTGGGAGCCGTAGTGGTCTGGCGCTGCGCTCTGGCGTGCCAGCGGCCCAGGCTCGATTCCAACTACAGTCACATTAGTTGAAGGCTCAATTGGAATCTCAGCTTGGCTCTGCTCGTGCAATTAACGCGATTGAGGGCCAACCCCCAAGGCACAGTGAAGTGTACATGTCTAACGATAAATATAGTTAGGGCCGCTGTACACTCCCGTGTGAGTGTGTGCCTGCGCGTAATGACTGCGTACGTATCTGCGCGCTTGTATGCCTGCTCAGGGGAGTCGGCGGAATGGGAAGCAATGCCTCTCGCCAGTTGTGTGACAATGTCGCTTAAAGTGCGCCAGGGTGCACGAGGCCACTGTCTCTACGACTATATTAAATAAAATAAAGTGGTTCCTTGACACCTAAGCATAACTAAGGAAAGTGGTTTTGATTGATTCGCCTATACCAGTAGCTAAAATTGTAACTGAGGATCAGAGTCTAGCTGTAGAGTCTGTAGCTGTAGAGTCTGTAGCTGTAGGGTCTGTAGCTGTAGAGTCTGTAGCTGGAGAGTCTGTAGCTGGAGAGTCTGTAGCTGGAGAGTCTGTAGCTGTAGAGTCTGTAGCTGGAGAGTCTGTAGCTGTAGAGTCTGTAGCTGGAGAGTCTGTAGCTGTAGAGTCTGTAGCTGGAGAGTCTGTAGCTGTAGAGTCTGTAGCTGGAGAGTCTGTAGCTGTAGAGTCTGTAGCTGGAGAGTCTGTAGCTGTAGAGTCTGTAGCTGGAGAGTCTGTAGCCAATGCTACTGTAAAACGAGAGCAAGCCAGAAGCAGCAACTCCTAGCAGACATGACTGCATGCTACACTTAACAATGCTTGAATTCAGTCCTTTTAATTGAAAATGTTGTGCATCATTCATTAACAGAGACACTTTTGAAGATTTATCTAACAAAAATAAAAAACACGCATCAGTTTTTGTGCATCTATCTGTTTGCATTTTAGCTGATGCATTCATTTAGATTATTGTCGAAAATTTTGCTAAGCCCTGCTAAAGTCTCAAGACTCGATTCTTTCTCATCTCCCTCCTGTTCCAGTTCCTCCATTGCGTGTCGGGGAGTTTTTTTCGAAAATGTTTAGCAAATTGAGTTTGCAATAGGAAGGGGCAGGATGCTCAGATTTTTCTCTCCGAGGTTGAGAACGAACGAACAGCTCTCAACTCCGGGCATTCGCTGCTGGTGCAAATGGGATTTTTTGCCTGGCTGCAAATTCTAACACTTTTATAAACATAGATGTTACTGTTTACCCATGCTTTCGTTCTGATCAAGGAATATGCTATATTGTGATGTCACCTGTTCGGAAGTGCAACCTGCAGTTAGACAGAGATGCCACCTGTTCGGAAGTGCAACCTGCAGTTAGACAGAGATGCCACCTGTTCGGAAGTGCAACCTGCAGTTAGACAGAGATGCCACCTGTTCAGAAGTGGAAAGTGCAGTTAGACAGATGTCACCTGTTCGAAAGTGCAACCTGCAGTTAGACAGAGATGTCACCTGTTCGAAAGTGCAACCTGCAGTTAGACAGAGATGTCACCTGTTCGGAAGTGCAACCTGCAGTTAGACAGAGATGTCACCTGTTCAGAAGTGGAAAGTGCAGTTAGACAGATGTGTCACCTGTTCAGAAGTGCAACCTGCAGTTAGACAGAGATGTCACCTGTTCGAATGTGCAACCTGCAGTTAGACAGAGATGTCACCTGTTCGAATGTGCAACCTGCAGTTAGACAGAGATGTCACCTGTTCGGAAGGGCAACCTGCAGTTAAAAATATTGAAGTTTTGCAATTACATGTGTTACCAGCGGTGGTGTGTTCCATTTTCTCGTAGCAAAAATACGGAGTACGTTCGAAAAGTGGTTACGTTCGATGTGACGACTAGATTGTGAGATCTGTCTTTTAGAGAATCTTTGATCCCGTGTGGTCTGGAAAATTAAAAACGGTTCTTACTGTTCATCTGGGAATACTCAAGCTAGAATATTATACATTTTAGCCAGCTCGCAAATGCGACAGAGTGCATGCACTGTATGTGTACAGAATGCAGTGTCGAGTTGAAAAATAAATCGAATCAAAGATGAACTCTAAGGGGGATGGCTGCTTGCTAGTGGCTCGTTTGTACTAAATCTGCTGCAATATCGGTGAGTAACTTCTTAATAAAATCCATCTGGTGATAACTGTTGTTCGTCCTTGTTATGCTCGACTGCAACTGATAATCTACTTGTTAATTGTGCTTCCAACAAGTCTGGAGTTATTGCCCAGCGTTCACATTAGGATGAGCCCATATAGCGGCTGGCCCAATATGCACTTATTTGATGATAATGTAAGCTCGGTTGCCGATTATTGGCAAGTCAATTGGATGTGAAGAGGATCTGCAGATGCTGAGCCATGATCGGCTAAGGACGCTCTGGTACTGCCACTTCATGCCAATGCAATGAGCAGCTTCACTTGTTTATCGGGATGACTAGCTATTGCGGAGATATTCGGTTATGTAGCTAGTCAGTAAATATTTCTTGCAAAAGCTGGGTAAACGCCAACCTAACAGGCTATCTGACTAATAGTTACAGTTAAATGTTACTCTACATGTCACAGATCGTTATCTAACACGTAGCAACAATCATGGAGTCATTCTGGACGCACGTGTACCAGAAGTTGCTGATCGATGAATAGTTCTTTAAACCAAGCCGTTAGTCAGACCGTTGTAACGACGCACTCCAATACCAGCATCTCGGCTGCGTCTCGCGCCTCACCAACTGCCGATTTTTCGCCCGGCCATTGCCTTCTCCGACACCAACATCCCGGCTCGATGTAGTTGTCGTTGGTCCTCTCGCCGTCGTTGAGTCGTAGCGGAGTCAGCTGATTTGACCGGTTTGTGACGGGCATCGCCGAAGCTGACGGGGTGCCGGTGCCGCCGCCGCCGCTGCCCCGACCGAGGCAGCCGACCACGGCTCTCTGGAGCAGCAGCCGGCGGTACTTCTGGTTCATGAAGGTGTAGAACACCGGATTGAGGCAGGCGTTGGCGTAGCACAGAATCCAGGAGGTGATGTAGATTGAGTCCGTTTTCTTAATGCTGCTGCGCCCTGTCATGATCAGGTTGTCCAGCACGTGCCACGGCAGGTTGGCCAGCAGGAATGACGTCAGAACGCAGGTGACTGTGCGGAAAGACTTGCCGAATCTGTTCGGCTGCTGAGCCGTGGCGCTGCTGGCTCGATGCCTGGGCGCTGCTGAAGTTGCCTGGGCGGTGCAGCGGCCGCTTGCGGGGTCGTCACTCAGTGGACCGTTGGCTGTTGCGATGTTCTTCTGCAGGGTTTGGAGGGAATGTCTAACAGGTGTTAGCGACCCTTGTGTCTAGCAGGTGTTAGTGACCTTTGTGTCTAACAGGTGTTAGTGACCCTTGTGTCTAACAGGTGTTAGCGACCCTTGTGTCTAACAGGTGTTAGTGACCTTTGTGTCTAACAGGTGTTAGTGACCCTTGTGTCTAACAGGTGTTAGTGACCCTTGTGTCTAACAGGTGTTAGTGACCCTTGTGTCTAACAGGTGTTAGTGACCCTTGTGTCTAACAGGTGTTAGTGACCCTTGTGTCTAGCAGGTGTTAGCGATCCTTGTGTCTAACAGGTGTTAGCGACCCCTGTGTCTAACAGGTGTTAGCGACCATTGTGTCTAACAGGTGTTAGTGCTGCAATTGTGTCTAGCAGTGTTAGTTATGACCCTACCAAGGGCTTAACCATTCTAACAAATAATACTGGCATCTAGTGTCTGATAAGACGTCGATCAAAAAGCCCTCAAAGTCTCCCCCTGAGACTTCCATTCAAAAACGTCAAAATCTCACCCTGAGACTTCCTCGGCATCCGCCTGTTCCTGTCCGCCTGGCGCTCTGTAAAATCCGGAACACCACAGCGGCATAGAAAAACAGCAGCAGGGCGATAGGCAGGTACAGGGCCACCGTCCGCTGAGCCAGAGCTGCCGAGGTGTTAGCATAAATCGGGTGCGAGCACGCGACCTTGGTGCCATTGCTCATCCGCATTTGCTTGGCCCGATAGTCGGTGGCGATCACCCAGACGGGAAACACGAGGAAATTCCTCAGCACGGTGAAGGACCAGAGGCCCGCACAGAGCCGCAGCTGGTTCGTCCTGTGCATCCAGCGCTTGTGCAGAAACACGCAGTTGGTTGCCAAAAACCGGTCGAATGCCACCGCAGTGACGCTCAGAACCCCCACATTGGTGCTGACATAATCGCACAGAATCCACAGGTCGCAGGTCCACATTGGCAGCGGCCAGACTGGCTGGCTTAGCGTGTCAATCAGGTAACCTGGCGGGGATGGGGCAGAGTGTCAGTAGGATCATGTGTCAGTAGGATCATGTGTCAGTAGGATCATGTGTCAGTAGGATCATGTGTCAGTAGGATCATGTGTCAGTAGGATCATGTGTCAGTAGGATTATGTGTCAGTAGGATCATGTGTCAGTAGGATTATGTGTCAGTAGGATCATGTGTCAGTAGGATCATCTGTCAGTAGGATCATGTGTCAGTAGGAAGGAATATGTGTCATTAGAATTATGTGTCAGTAGGATCAAGTGTCAGTAGGATCATGTGTCAGTATAGTATCATGTGTCAGTAGGATCATGTGCGAATACATCAAACTAACTAACTAACTAACCTGGCAGCGCGCAGCAGCCGATCATGACATCACTGGCAACCATCAACCAGAGGATCAGCGAGTGTCCCGGCACCCTATTAAGCTGCCGGTTGCGAGCGAACGCTATCAGGATGGCCATGTTTACAGCCGTGATGTAGCAGCCGAGGGCCGCTCCAAGGCAGCCATAGACAATTCGCTCATTCCGACTGTAGCGATGCCCCCAGCTGCCTGCGCCAGCAGCTACAGCCAAAACGCTTAAGTTTGTCATGCTCATGCGCTTACAGTTTTACCCTGGCGTATTGTATTGATTTGTGGACTTCTGCGTTTCTGCCTGCGTTAGCAACTATGCAAGCTAGATAGAGCTTTTCGGCTTCGTTCTGATTGGCTCATCTCTTTGATTTTGAGCCGAGCCAATGGCACTCGTTCTTTGTTCGAGAGAGATCTGCAGCTGCCTGTTGTTAAACTTTCTGCATGTATCTCCTGTAGCTGCCTACCTGTCTTTGGCCTACTAGTTTGGCTGACTGAATACGCGTCCAAATTAATAACTGATGTAGCATTCGGTTTGAGATGGCATTGCTATTCTCGCAAAACGAAATCGTCTTCAAATTATAACAAAAATGCTTTTAATTTTAATCTTTGCTGTTTTCGAGTTTCCAAGTTTAACTTACCTTTAAATTAAAAAAAACATGTTTTTCACAACTCTGCATAAAAACTTTTGAATATACCAGGTACGCTAAAAAAATGTTAATCACCTAATCCATATCTAATCTATGCAGACTTTTCTATAAAACGCTGGGCAACCATTTTAAGCATTCAAAAGGATTTTTAAAATGTTTAAAATTGTGACGCTGATGCAGGAAGGCTCAAATTTGTTTTTCCATTAAAAAAACTGAAAAAAAATTCCATTATAAAAATACTTCATTTTTTTAAGCCGGCCTGTAGGTCTGCCCAGCTCTGGCGCTCGCAATTATTTTTTCCCTATTTTTTCATGTATTCAGATCGGCCTGCTTTGTATGATGAAACTAAGCATCCCACAGTAATTAGATCGCACCTGAGTTTCCTGTTATTGCACGCACAAAATTGTAGCCTTGCCCCACCTGCAATCTGATCGCTTTAGCTAATCCTAATTCCGGGGTCAGTGAGGAGACGGCAAGCCTTCATATATGGAATTAGCGCCGTCCGTGGCTTCTCAGAGCATTTTTAGCAGATTCTGATCGATGTTTAGAGTAGGGTTTTTTTTTAATAATCTGTACTGTACTACTGGCTAGTAGCGTTCGTCAGTAGTAACATGCAAATTCGATTAAACAACAATAATGGGAGTTACAAAATTTTTTAAAACATTTTTTGTTTTATTTTCTTTCATTTCAAGTTTATTTCAATTCGTGAACGCAAATTTGCGCAAACTCAGACACAGCGGGTGAAAAAGCAAAAAGAAAAATGCGCGCATTGAAAGCGAAAAACATATAACAAAAATTTGCCATTTCAAATTTGAAAATTTTCGTCTAAAAAATTTATATACTTGCGAAAGTCCACATTATCCTTTTTTTATTTTTCATTCAAATCTTTTACGATATTTTTCTTTTCTAGCATTTTTTGTTTTACTAACTAAATATCTACGTTTTGATTACAAAGTACAACTTTTTGTTCAAGATAAATTTTACCAACAAGTCGTAGCAAACTTCCAGAGCGAAAATCAAATTCATTTCTAGTTGAGCAGTTAAACAAAAATCAATTCTATTTTATCGCAAAGCTCAAAAAAGGCAAAACAGTTATGATAAATAAAGCAAAGTTGAAAAAGTAAAGCACTTCAAGGAAATCAGCATTTCTAAGAAACTATACCAAAAAAATTGTGTTACAAATTTTTCGTGTGACTGTCATGATCTGCTTATAATAAAATTCAATTAATCAGTACTGAAATTTCCAATCAATAGTATTTGCTACATTTAATATGTCATATTTAAGGCCTTAAAAACATTTCAGTCGTCAGACATCGGCGATTGCGAACAGCATCGATCTGAGCACGCGGGCCTCGAAGGTGACCGAATTTCTGCCAGGCTGCGGGTCTTTCTGGGCCAACGGATTTTCCACGAACGCTTTGACATCGTAGCCGTATCCTAGAGAGGGGTTGAAATCATTTATCCGCATGAAAACGTGCCAAAAGGATCATGTGCCAGTATATTGTGTCAGTAGGATATTGTATCAGTAGTAGGATCATGTGTCAGTAGTATCATATGTGAGTGTAGCATCATGTGTCAGTAGGATCATGTGTCAGTAGGAAGGAATATGTATGATTAGAATCATATGTCAGTAGAATCATGTGTCAGTAGCATCATGTGTCAGTAGGATCATGTGTCAGTACAATCATGTGTCAGTAGGATCATGTGTCAGTAGGATCATATGTCATTAAAATCATGTGTCAGTAGGATCATGTCATTAGAATCATATGTCAGTAGGATCATGTGTCAGTAGGATCATGTGTCAGTAGGATCATGTGTCAGTAGGATCATGTGTCAGTAGGATCATGTGTCAGTAGGATCATGTGTCAGTAGGATCATGTGTCAGTAGGATCATGTGTCAGTAGGATCATGTGTCAGTAGGATCATGTGTCAGTAGGATCATGTGTCAGTAGGATCATGTGTCAGTAGGATCATGTGTCAGTAGGATCATGTGTCAGTAGGATCATGTGTCAGTAGGATCATGTGTCAGTAGAATCATGTGTCAGTAGGAAGGAATATGTGTCATTAGGATCATATGTCAGTAGGATCATGTGTCAGTAGGATCATGTGTCAGTAGGATCATGTGTCAGTAGGAAGGAATATGTGTCATTAGAATCATATGTCAGTAGAATCATATGTCAGTAGGATCATGTGTCAGTAGGATCATGTGTCAGTAGGATCATGTGTCAGTAGGATCATGTGTCAGTACAATCATGTGTCAGTAGGATCATGTGTCAGTAGGAAGGAATATGTGTCATTAGAATCATATGTGTCATTAGAATCATATGTCATTAGAATCATATGTCAGTAGGATCATGTGTCAGTAGGATCATGTGTCAGTAGGATCATGTGTCAGTAGGATCATGTGTCAGTAGGATCATGTGTCAGTAAAATCATGTGTCAGTAAAATCATATGTCATTAGAATCATGTCAGTAGGATCATGTGTCAGTAGAATCATGTGTCAGTAGAATCATGTGTCAGTAGAATCATGTGTCATTAGGATCATGTGTCAGTAGGATCATGTGTCAGTAAAATCATGTGTCAGTAGAATCATATGTCATTAGAATCATGTCAGTAGGATCATGTGTCAGTAGGATCATGTGTCAGTAGAATCATGTGTCATTAGAATCATGTGTCAGTAGGATCATGTGTCAGTAGGATCATGTGTCAGTAGGATCATGTGTCAGTAGGATCATGTGTCAGTAGGATCATGTGTCAGTAGAATCATGTCAGTAGGATCATGTGTCAGTAGGATCATGTGTCATTAGAATCATGTCAGTAGAATCATGTCAGTAGGATCATGTGTCAGTAGAATCATGTACCCATAGGAGACTGGCACAGCAAAACTGAAAAGTATTTGTCGAAAGCCGCAAGCCGCACTTACTTTCGCAGAGCTCGAGAAACTTGGCGCAATCTTCAATCGCTGAGTCCTTGAGTATAATCATGTGCTTGGCTAGATTTTCTAACAGTGACAAGAAGCACCTCTTGGCGTAGTACCAGGTGTCAGTGCCCAGTTTCTTCTGGTAAGGCTCCATACTTTTGATAATTCGACTGATTCCAAACTCGTAGTTGCCTTTGGAGCAATAGAGAGTGCCAATCACCAGGTTCACTATGCACGAGTGGAAGATCTTCTTGTCTGGGTCGTCGTAGGCCACCTGTTTAAGGAATTATTTTTCGAGAAAATTTTCCGCTTTTGAATTTAGAATTCATTCATAAAAGTTGTGAGAAATACCCATGGATCGACGGCTGATAACAGACAGACTAACAGGTGAGATAACAGAGACACAGATGAGATGACAGACACACAGATAAGATGACAGACACACAGATGAGATGACAGACACACGGATGAGATGACAGACACACAGATGAGATGACAGACACACGGATGAGATGACAGACACACAGATGAGATGACAGACACAGAAATGAGATGACATACACAGATAAGATGACAGAGACACAGATGAGATGACAGACACACAGATAAGATGACAGAGACACAGATGAGATGACAGACACACAAATGAGATGACAGACACACAAATGAGATGACAGACACACAGATAAGATGACAGAGACACAGATGAGATGACAGACACACAGATGAGATGACAGACACACAAATGAGATGACAGACACACAGATGAGATGACAGACACACAGATGAGATGACAGACACACAGATGAGATGACAGACACACAAATGAGATGACAGACACACAGATAAGATGACAGACACACAGATGAGATGACAGACACACGGATGAGATGACAGACACACAGATGAGATGACAGACACAGAAATGAGATGACAGACACACAGATAAGATGACAGAGACACAGATGAGATGACAGACACACAAATGAGATGACAGACACACAGATAAGATGACAGACACACAGATGAGATGACAGACACACGGATGAGATGACAGACACACAGATGAGATGACAGACACAGAAATGAGATGACAGACACACAGATAAGATGACAGAGACACAGATGAGATGACAGACACACAGATGAGATGACAGACACAAATGAGATGACAGACACACAGATGAGATGACAGACACACAGATGAGATGACAGACACACAGATGAGATGACAGACACACAGATGAGATGACAGACACACAGATAAGATGACAGACACACAGATGAGATGACAGAGACACAGATGAGATGACAGACACACGGATGAGATGACAGACACACAGATGAGATGACAGAGACACAGATGAGATGACAGACACACAGATGAGATGACAGACACACAAATGAGATGACAGACACACAGATGAGATGACAGACACACAGATGAGATGACAGACACACAGATAAGATGACAGAGACACAGATGAGATGACAGACACATAGATAAGATGACAGAGACACAGATGAGATGACAGACACACAGATGAGATGACAGACACACAAATGAGATGACAGACACACAGATGAGATGACAGACACACAGAAATGAGATGACAGACACACAGATGAGATGACAGACACACAGATGAGATGACAGACACACGGATGAGATGACAGACACACAGATGAGATGACAGACACAGAAATGAGATGACAGACACAGATAAGATGACAGAGACACAGATGAGATGACAGACACACAGATAAGATGACAGAGACACAGATGAGATGACAGACACACAAATGAGATGACAGACACACAAATGAGATGACAGACACACAGATAAGATGACAGAGACACAGATGAGATGACAGACACACAGATGAGATGACAGACACACAAATGAGATGACAGACACACAGATGAGATGACAGACACACAGATGAGATGACAGACACACAGATGAGATGACAGACACACAAATGAGATGACAGACACACAGATAAGATGACAGACACACAGATGAGATGACAGACACACGGATGAGATGACAGACACACAGATGAGATGACAGACACAGAAATGAGATGACAGACACACAGATAAGATGACAGAGACACAGATGAGATGACAGACACACAGATAAGATGACAGAGACACAGATGAGATGACAGACACACAGATGAGATGACAGACACAAATGAGATGACAGACACACAGATGAGATGACAGACACACAGATGAGATGACAGACACACAGATGAGATGACAGACACACAGATGAGATGACAGACACACAGATAAGATGACAGACACACAGATGAGATGACAGAGACACAGATGAGATGACAGACACACGGATGAGATGACAGACACACAGATGAGATGACAGAGACACAGATGAGATGACAGACACACAGATAAGATGACAGACACACAAATGAGATGACAGACACACAGATGAGATGACAGACACACAGATGAGATGACAGACACACAAATGAGATGACAGACACACAGATAAGATGACAGACACACAGATGAGATGACAGACACACGGATGAGATGACAGACACACAGATGAGATGACAGACACAGAAATGAGATGACAGACACACAGATAAGATGACAGAGACACAGATGAGATGACAGACACACAGATAAGATGACAGAGACACAGATGAGATGACAGACACACAGATGAGATGACAGACACACAAATGAGATGACAGACACACAGATGAGATGACAGACACACAGATGAGATGACAGAGACACAGATGAGATGACAGACACACAGATGAGATGACAGACACACAGATGAGATGACAGAGACACAGATGAGATGACAGACACACAGATGAGATGACAGGCACACAGATGAGATGACGGACACACAAATGAGATGACAGACAAACGGATGAGATGACATACACACAGATAAGATGACAGACACACAGATGAGATGACAGACACACAAATGAGATGACAGACAGACAGATAAATTGACAGAGAAACAGTTGTGATAACAGTTACACAGATGAGATGACAGAGACACAGATGAGATGACAGAGACACAGATGAGATGACAGACAGACAGATAAATTGACAGAGAAACAGTTGAGATAACAGTTACACAGATGAGATGACAGAGACACAGATGAGATGACAGAGACACAGATGAGATGACAGACAGACAGATAAATTGACAGAGAAACAGTTGAGATAACAGTTACACAGATGAGATGACAGACACACAGATGAGATGACAGAGACACAGATGAAATGACCTGGAAGAGACAATCCAGATCAACTAGCAAACCAGGTGTCACTCACCTGCTCCTCCTCCTTCTCAATCTTCCTCATCAGCTCTTCAGCATCCTCATTCTGGCTGACCATGATGTAGGACACGCACAGGTTGGCAAGAACGGCCGCGCTTACTCCCATGATGTTCTCATAATTCTTCTTCACAATTGGCTCGTAGAAGCTGGCGCTCTCCCTGTACTTCTCACGCATGAACAGCACGTGAGCAACGTTGAGTTTCCAGGCGTCGTGATCGTTGCAGAATTCTACCGAATTGCGAAAAATCTTCTCAACTTCTTGGTAGTTCTCTCGGTCCCAATAGATTTTGGCTTGCTGCATCAGCACAGGGATATAGCGCTCCAGAGCTGGGTGTAGGTGAGAATAGTGAGAATATGTAAATAAGGGAGAGAATAGATGTCAATGCAGATAAGGGGAGTGAGAATAGATGTCAATTTAGATAAGGGAGTGAGAATAGATGTCAATTTAGATAAGGGAGTGAGAATAGATGTCAATGCAGATAAGGGGAGTGAGAATAGATGTCAATTTAGATAAGAGAGTGAGAATAGATGTCAATTTAGATAAGGGAGTGAGAATAGATGTCAATGCAGATAAGGGGAGTGAGAATAGATGTCAATTTAGATAAGGGAGTGAGAATAGATGTCAATACAGATAAGGGGAGTGAGAACAGATGTCATTACAGTTAAGGGTAGTGAGAATAGATGTCAATGCAGATAAGGGTAGTGAGAAGAAATGTCAATGCAGATAAGGGAGTGAGAATAGATGTCAATGCAGATAAGGGAGTGAGAATAGATGTCAATGCAGATAAGGGGAGAGAATAGATGTCAATGCAGATAAGGGGTTAGAGAATAGATATCAATACAGATAAGGGGTGAGAGAATGGATGTCAATTTAGATAAGGGAGTGAGAATAGATGTCAATTTAGATAAGGGAGTGAGAATAGATGTCAATGCAGATAAGGGGAGTGAGAATAGATGTCAATGCAGATACGGGGTTAGAGAATAGATATCAATACAGATAAGGGGTGAGAGAATAGATGTCAATTTAGATAAGGGAGTGAGAATAGATGTCAATTTAGATAAGGGAATGAGAATAGATGTCAATGCAGATAAGGGAGAGAGAATAGATGTCAATTTAGATAAGGGTGAGAGAATAGATGTCAATTTAGATAAGGGAGTGAGAATAGATGTCAATACAGTTAAGGGGAGTGAGAATAGATGTCAATTTAGATAAGGGAGTGAGAATAGATGTCAATTTAGATAAGGGAGTGAAAATAGATGTCAATTTAGATAAGGGAGTGAGAATAGATGTCAATTTAGATAAGGGAGTGAGAATAGATGTCAATTTAGATAAGGGAGTGAGAATAGATGTCAATGCAGATAAGGGGAGTGAGAATAGATGTCAATACAGTTAAGGGGAGTGAGAATAGATGTCAATTTAGATAAGGGAGTAAGAATAGATGTAAATTTAGATAAGGGAGTGAGAATAGATGTCAATGCAGATAAGGGGAGTGAGAGTAGATATCAATAGAGGGGGAGAGAGAGAGCGAGAGGCGGTAGAGAATGGACAGCAGGCGGGCGCGGTGCAGAGGCGCTCACCTTCGTCGTACTCGTTGACGGCCCTCTTCACAGCCTCGTCATCGTGCTTCTGCCTGGCCTGCTGCACCATCTTGGTGAGCTTGCGCAGCGTCTCCGTCTGCCTGGTGGCCATCTCGTCCAGCCGCCTGTAGGCCTCCTCCGGGGCCGTCTGGCACAGGATGACCGCCTCTAGGAAGTCGAGCAGGTAGCTTGGCAGGAGCTTGTAGGCCAGCTCGGTGCTCTCGGCCAGCACGTCGGCTGCCAAATCGTGATAATCAAACTTCACGTACAGCAGAAGAAGGTTGCCCAGCGTCTCCGGCGGGAAGCTCTCCTGCTGTAGCAGGAATTGGAGGCGTTGAAATCCGCCGGCAGCGTCGGCCTCCATGTTCATCAGGCCGAGGTTGTGCAGCGTGACGGGGTCCAGCTCTTCCTCGCTTCTCGGCGGCATGTCGGTCAGGGCGTCCTGGGCTTGGGCGACGTTGTGCAGATTGAACTCGATGGCCGCCTTCAGGTTGAAGGCCTCCACTAGGGCGGTTTCGTGCAGAGTCAGCGAGTTACCGACGCTGCGCACCTGCGAGTGGTGATTGGTTAGTTAGTTAGTTAGTTAGTTAGTTAGTTAGTTAGTTAGTTAGTTAGTTAGTTAGTTAGTTAGTTAGTTAGTTAGTTAGTTAGTTAGTCAGTTAGTTAGTCAGTTAGTCAGTTAGTCAGTTAGTTAGTTAGTTAGTTAGTTGGTTAGTTAGTTAGTTAGTCAGTTAGTTAGTTAGTTAGTTAGTCAGTTAGTTAGTTAGTTACTAAGTTAGTTAGTTAGTTAGTTAGTTAGTTAGTTAGTTAGTTAGTTAGTTAGTTAGTTAGTTAGTTAGTTAGTTAGTTAGTTAGTTAGCTAGTTAGTTAGTTAGTTAGTTAGTTAGTTAGTTAGTCAGTCAGTTAGTTAGTTCTAATGATAAATATTATTCGATGAAATCACTCCCACCTCGATTCCCTCCGTAGTCATGCCAACGCCGAGCTCCGGATGATCCCGGATGCCTTTCTCGATGACATCTGCGATGAACTTCAATGCCTGGGCGTATTGCCGCATCTGGTAGTGGCAGATGGCGATGTTGTAAGCCAGGTCCGGCCGGAAGCTCACAACCTGCATGGCTTGAGTGAACTTGGCGCAGGCCTCTTGGTATTTGCCCTCCTTGTACAGCAGGCAGCCAATGTTGATCAGGGTGTCCGGGTCGTCCTTCGGGCACTGATCGACTAGAGCTCGGGAGCCGGCGAAATCTTCTTCGCCGAATTTGATTGCCGCCTCGAGTTTGAGCATCTGGCTTCGGTAGGCCGGGTTCTCGATTTGGGCCACGACCTGACGGGATTATTGAGGTGTCAAACTGTTGGGGCGTCACGAGCTACGGATTCGGGCGTCAGCTTTTGTCGATTTCAGTGTCAGATGTACAAATGGTACTAATTTGGGTGTCAGGTGCTGTCCTGTGTTGCCAATTAGGGTGTCAGGTGTTGCCAATTAGGGTGTCAGGTGTTTCCAATTAGGGTGTCAGGTGTTGCCAATTAGGTGTCAGGTGTTGCCAATTAGGGTGTCAGGTGTTGCCAATTAGGGTGTCAGGTGTTTCCAATTAGGGTGTCAGGTGTTGCCAATTAGGTGTCAGGTGTTGCCAATTAGGGTGTCTGGTGTTGGTGTCAGGTGTTACTAATTTGGGTGTCAGGTGTTACTGATTCCAGGTGTCAGGTGTTACTAATTTAGGTGTCAGGTGTTACTGATTTAGGTGTCAGGTGTTACTGATTTAGGTGTCGGGTGTTACTGATTTAGGTGTCAGGTGTTACTGATTTAGGTGTCAGGTGTTACTGATTTAGGTGTCAGGTGTTACTGATTCAGGTGTCAGGTGTTATTGATTTAGGTGTCAGGTGTTATTGATTTAGGTGTCAGGTGTTATTGATTTAGGTGTCAGGTGTTACTGATTTAGGTGTCAGGTGTTACTGATTTAGGTGTCAGGTGTTACTGATTTAGGTGTCAGGTGTTACTGATTCAGGTGTCAGGTGTTATTGATTTAGGTGTCGGGTTCTGCAGCTTTGAGCATCTAGCCTTTTTATAAAACACGCTATTCTACGAGTAAAGAAAGCACTTCCACACCTTAATCGCCTGTTGAAACAGTCCAGCCTGGTAGAGACTCTGCGCAAAGTACAGCTGGTACTCTGGCGACTCCGGGCAAAGCTGAGCCAGCCTCTCGTACGAATCGCTAGCGGAAACGAAGTCCTGCATCTGGTAGAAGCAGTAGCCGAGGAGCGACAGAGCTGCCCTCGAGTCCGGATGAGTGGTCAGCTGGTGGTTTAGAGCACCAACGGCCTCCTTGTAGCGGTGCTCCTTGATCATGCCGTATATTGTGGAGGTAAACTGGCCCTCTTTTATGTTGTGAGTCATGGTGTTCAACTGCAATGTGACAATTTTCAAATGACTAACTTGGCTAGCTAATTGACAGTTAATTGAAAATGAAAAACATTTTCACAAAAATCTGTTCACATATCAATTCAATAGTAAAAACTAACGAAATGAGGCGTATGGCACTGGCCACTAGCACGAAAGAACTTGTATATTTTTATTAATCTTACCTACAAAAAACAAACATTTGAATTGTGTTGTAATAATTAGGCATAAAAATTTCGATTTTAATAAATCTCAATATTTGAGGTCATCGAGTTGCTAAGTTGCTACAGGTTCCGATGACTTACGTACGTAGGATAGGGTATTTAACAGTATTTTATCATGATCTTGGTGTTATTTGTCATTCAATCAACATGACAATGACAAAACGAACTAGGATAAAATCACAACGAACGCATAGCCTAGCTTCTGAATCAAGTATTCCTCTGTTATCAAAAACAACATTATTTTGTACAAGTTTTAAAAATATTATAGTCTGATACACAGAGCCAATGAGTTTTTGGCTCTGCTAAGATCTGCTAAAAATATTCATGGGACATTGCTAGCGCAGCGCGTGTCAAACTTAAAAAAATTAGAATATGCACATGTTAAAATTTGTTCTATCACTCAAAGTGTTGTTACTAAAATAAAATAGTTGTTATATATTTCTTTAATGTTATGCTTAATGCAATAAATTAAGTGTTTAGAGTTGCAGTACGAATCTAAACATGAAATTAAACGGTTTTATTTGTTTTAAATAGAAAATTATTCAAACCACTAGTAATACAAGAAATAGATAAGAAACAAATGCCATGATGTTAAAAGCAGCGCGTAAATTGCAAAGCATTGCCCTCGTCTCGTCTTCTAGCACACATGTCTGTCTCAGATACAATTAACACTTCCATGCCTTGTTTTTGGCTGATGAAGCTGACTTTCTTTCGGTCACCTGAGTTCCACCCGATGGCTTAGAAAGGTTTGCTATTCTTTTTAGTTCTAACAACTCTAATAGTAATATTGTTCATACAGATACTATTGTATACATTGTGATTGTGAAAATGTTTTAAGCTACTTTAGAACATTTCAGTAGTTGATTTTCTTTGCTTTTGCTAATAAAAATATACTAGATTTGACATTATATTAGATTTTCAAGACATTAGAGCTATTATCATTTAATTTCCAAATCCCTTGCTTTGTTTGCATTTCTATATATTATTGTGAAATTATAAACTAAAAAATTATACAAATCCAAGCTGTTAGTGTTGACAGCTATCTAGAGATCAAATCTATACATCTTTTGAAAGTATTGTATTTAACGTATTTAATAGTGAATTGTTATAGATATTTTAATTATTTTAATAGATATGTTTAGTAGAGTCATAAAAAGTTAGACCTAGTTCTAATGAAAGTTATTGACAACTACTTCAATAAAACCTTATTACAAATGATATTTTGTCTATATTGTTTTATCATGAGCATTTATTATTATTATTAAGAGAAATTATTTTTTGCTATATTTTAGATTTTTTAATTTCTAGTTCTGATATTTCAAATAGTTCACTAGTTGCATTTTCATGACTTATATAATGTATTAAATATTTATTCATTTTTCAAGGTTCTAGGCTTGCAAATCTAAAGTACTATAGTATTACTAAACCTTGACATAGTATACTATACAAAAAAACTATGTATATAGAAATAGTTTGTACAATTTATTTGTTTTTTCTATATTTCTTAGTGCCTTACCAATAAAAATATAAATCTTATAATGCTTCTCTAATATCACAGTCAAATGCAAAAATAGCTAAAATTTTAGTTAATAACTAAAAATAGCTAAACAATAGCTATTACAAAATTATATCACTAATAAAATTCTAGGTCAAAGTGATTTAGCCACTTCTAATTTTTTATCTGAATTCATTAAAATGTACTATTTTATTTAAAAAATGTGCAAATATTGCTACTAATAAAAGTAGCATCAATCGATTATTTTTTTAATCAATAAAGCCTCTATTAGTATAGAAGTAGTATCCTTAAACCATTTTTAATTGGCTGATATTTTATATCATCTCATTTAATAGTATCTATATAGAGTGTTGCAATGATAAAATTAAAATATTAAATATTAAAAATTGAAAATCCTAAACTTTGAACTCTGTATCTAGCTCAAATGGAGCTAGCTTGATTGACTGGTTTTACTTAACCACCTGATTATTCAAGTCCCACTAGGAATATTGAGATAAGAAAATAAATCAAATGTTGGTCTGGGTTCTCTATCTGATTTTTTGTGTTGACTTTGGTTTCGCTTTCAATGTGGACAGGAATCTGGAACTGAATTGTATGGCCTTGCATTTGTCCCTTGCCGATTGGTTGAGCAAACCGACTTCTTTAGGAATGAAACGGAAGGGATATTTTCATTTTGGGAGAACTTGGCTGGCCTGGTTGGCTGGGCAGGTTTCCTCTCGCTCCCTAGCCAATGTTTCGCGCTTGGCCTGGGATTTAGACCTCAGCTCCTCTTCCCAAAACCCACGCAGCCTCTCGCTTCCGCATCTGTGTCTTCTGCACCAATGTAGCCTGTTGCTTTCAACCAGGGGTCCCAGAAACTTGCCAGCATTTAACTTCCGGTAGCTCTGCTGGTTGCAAATCAGCAAAGCTTCACGCTTTGAGCGAGGTTTTTTCCAAGGGAAGAGCATAAATTCAAGTCTGCAAGCGGCTGGCGTCTTGGCATGAAAAGTACTTTTTTCAGTGTGCTTTTCTGTTTGTAAGATTTGCTTTCAGATCATCTTAAATTGAATGCAACACCGCTGCTGCAGTTCTGCTTTTTATTGAGTAAGTGAATACTTTTTCTAACTATAAAAGTATCAACGGGACCAACCTCACTTGCTGATCCACCCTCCACTTGACCGTGCAGTGTCCGACTTCAACATATCCGCCATCGGGGTCAAAGCCCAGCGCAAGCTAGCTAGCGGCCTCTCAAACCGCAAAACGGCCAGATTAATTCTAGACGAACGGGCTAACAACCTGTTGGACAAAGCCTTCAAAGTTTTGCTGCTGGTTGCTTCTAGTCGCAGAGAGGCGGAGAAAGTCACTAAAAGTGTTATCAAGCTGGTTGTTAAAATTGGCTTGCTGGCCCGTCAGGAGCAGTTTAGCAGAGACGAAGAGTCGGTAGATTGTGGACGCCAATTGCGGCTGAGGTTTCGCAATCTGATCATGTCTGTGAGCAGTTTCCACCGGATTGAGTACACTTACGATCGGTGTTTCCTGCTCGACCAGTTGGAAGCCTGTCACCGGCTGCTGAGATCTATGCTGGGTTCGCATCTCACTGAGAAGTCTCAAGCCCTATTAGAACTGGTCTTTGAGTTCTTCTGTAGGCCGGAGGTTCTTGACGCCATGTTCCAGGTTTGTGGGATTTTGTTTGTTCAGTGCCACCGTGCCTGCGTTTGTCGCTTTTGTTTCTTTAACATTCACTGCTCTGTTTTTGTTTATGCCCCCACTGTATCATTCCTCTCGCTACCAGTCCTCCAATCTCCCTACCAGTCCTTCAATCTCCCTATTAGTCTTGTAATCTCCCTACCAGTCCTTCAATCTCCCTATTAGTCTTGTAATCTCCCTACCAGTTCTTCAATCTACCTACCAGTCCTCTAATCTACCTACCAGTCCTCTAATCTACTTACCAGTCCTTCAATCTACCTACCAGTCCTCTAATCTACCTATCTACCTACTAGTTCTTCATTTGCCCCACCACAGTCTTCCTCTCCCGACCAACCTTGCTCACAGTGTCTCCAGGGCAGGTACAAGGTCTGGCATGTTGGTGAACTTCATTTTCTCGCATCACCACCTCTTGCAGGCTTCGGCAAACTGCAGTCTACACACCGCCTTCACTCAGCTGTGTCGCGAACTCGATGACTTCGTTGACAGCGGCGTAATTTGAATTGACTGCCAGCAAACAGCCTGTTGCTGCTGGTTCTTGCTTGCGACTTGCTGCGTGTTGACTGTTGCACTGGTTTCCTACCGCATCGCCATCGCCTCTTGAGCACTTGTGTCTTGTAGAGTTTTCTGGGATCACTCGTAATGCTGATGGCGGATATTACAACTGTAATAAAGTACATCGGATTTGGATGCCAATAGGGACACTGTTACGCTGTTTCTACATGTTCTAAAGAGAAGGACTTCTTTTCATGTTTTATTGCCCAGTTGCTACATGAACAACACATTAACATTAACATAACATTAACTTCCGGTCATAGTAGAGTCTGCCGTTAACTCTTTATCCATAACCCTGGGTGAAATTTTATCTACCGCAGTGCATCGTCATTTGAACTGTATGAGTTCTGCAGCGCGTTATTTCGTCAATCAAAATATAACCAACTTGCTAATAATATTGTACAGTTTACCTGATGTAGCTTTCCTTTGAGGTTTCGTTTGTACCTTGAAAGATGCTGGAGGTGGTGTCAAGGAATTTATTTATAATTCCCTTCCGTAATGAAATAAACAAAATCGAGGTGCAAAAAGATGAAAACAAGCGCTGAACTCTCGAGGTGGCTATTTATAAAAAAATGTCTTGACACAAAATTTGTGCAAAAATACCCCTAATATATTATGTTCTAGTGGGAAGGCGCAAACTACATGTCCATAATTTTTATTATTTTATTATTAGTTTTTATTTGATTTTTTGCGGCAGTGCAGTGCAGTGAACCTTGCATGATCCACGCGTACTTCTTGACCAGTGGAGAAGCGATGCATGAGCCTCCATTTCCCGCTGAACATTCATGACCTACGGCTATTTAACCTCACTTCTATTCGCCTCTTCAAAGTATTGAAAGCACCAAAATTATCAGTGGGGATGAAGAAGGAAGGAAGCATCGGAGGCCAAAGACTTGATGTCGGTGGACTAAGGCCCAGCAGCCAGCCTGCTAATGCAATTAACCGCTCCCAATTTGGTTTTTGCCATGCATGGCGTGTCCCCTTGTTACCTCCGGGATCCTGCCAGGCCAGCCCCAGTGTCAACACAAATTATCGGAGCTCCCGCATGCTGCCGGCAGGAAGAGCCGGCCGAGTGTGACCTCGAAAGCTGAACAAATCGGCATCTTGTCTAGTCTTGTTTTCTCGCTTTTTAGATTTATACTAGCACTTTCTTCACCCTGTGAGCTGACGTAGTCTTAGCTGCATGTGTATTTTAGTTACTCCATATGTAGCAATAGTTGTCTTGGAAAGGCTGGCAGTCTGGTCGTGTGCAAGAGGGCCGTAGCCCAGTGGTCTAGCGGCCCAGGCTCGATTCCCAGTGCAGTCACATTAATTTGGGGCTAAATTGGGATCTCGGCTTGGCTCTGCTCGTGCAATTAACGCCCTTGAGTGCCAACCCCCTTGAGGCACAGGGAAGTTTACATGCCTAACGATAAATAAAGCCAGGGCCGCTGTGCACTCCTGTGTGAGTGTGTGCCTGTGCGTATGACTGCGTACGTATCCGCGCGCTTGTGTGCCTGCTCAGGAGAGTCAGCGGAAGGTGAGGGGAATTGACCCCCCATTGACAATTTGAACAAATTTTAACAGTACAACATTAACAAATTATTGAAGAGAGCCGCGCCTAAAGCACAGTTGTGTTTTCTAAACCTATATTGCAAAGATTGCTTCTTTACCATATTGCTTTATAGGGTTTGGCCATAGACTTGGGCAGAGTGTAAGCGCTAGAAAAACTTGTGTAGAAAGAATGCACTAAGGATCCAGAAGCTGAAATTCTATCGGAACTTTGCTTGTTTGCCTGTCTCCGGTAACAATTCACAACAATAGTAGCTTGATAAACTTGTGAGTGCACGTTGAACGAAAAACACTATACCTTTTTCATTTGGAATTATAATTCCCGAAGGTTTGTCGCCTTCTAGAATGCTTTTGTCGTCGGATGATACGAAGATAAAATAATTAAAAGTTTTATCAACTTCTGGAATTTTGAAGATAATACGAGTAAGAGTTTGATACGATGTGGTTTAACAAGTTTATGGTCATTTTCGTTCTGAAAAAGAATGCATGTATATTGAAGACTGGCAATAGAAAGAACCCAGAAGAATAATAGCTTTTTCTATTTCCAAAACATTTTACTAGTACTTTTTGCTTAACGGCTTCCGCAGATGGTCCCCTCCCCGGTAAATTCAAATTTGCATCAAATTTGAATTGCTCAACGGCTAAATAATAGCTATAACAATAATAATTGATTACACCTGCTCTAATGCGCAGATGTGCAACCAACAGCTCAGCCGTAGCTATTGCACGGCGTATCTGAAGGCTGCATACGGCTATTGAGTCCAAGGACTGGGGGGTCGCCACACACACCCTCAATTACCCCGGCTAATGCTGGCACCTATTTTAAAGGTGGTTGAACTGAAGCAATGCAGAGTTAAGTGTCTTGTTCAAGGACACAAACTGTTCCAGTGGGATCGGGAATCGAACCCCCGACCTTCAAGTCGTGAGTCCGACGATTTGACAGTGGTTAGCGCTTAGCGTCAAACCCCTTGAAGTTGGCTGACATTGCTGCCAACTGGATCTTTGTAGATTGCCTTGAATCTTGCCCGGCGCATGTCGTTGAAAATACCCATTTGCCAGCGACGTCCATTGTTTGGGGCTCGCTGTACTCGCTGCATTAAAAATTGTTTTGCTTGTACACTCATCGTTCACTAGGGCCAATCACTCGAGACCCAGAATGTGTACACTGCCTGACAATGAGAAAGTTATTAGGGCCGCTGTATGGATTGTGTGAGAGAGGTTGTCTGCTTATGTATCAGTAACATTAGAGTATCCGTTATCTGATAAAAAGAGCATGCTAAAGTTCAAAAAGAGAAAAGTTGTCAAACTGGTGAAAAAACATTTTTAAGTGAAATTGGACCAAGTAGTCCTAGGCAAAAGCTAGTCGCGCCAATCTCATCTACGGCAGCACATCCTGCTAGTAGTGGTTGCAGAAATGTTGCTTCCACGGCGCTTTATAGTTTTCAAAGTTTTTATTGCCTAAGCGCTGCAGCTTCTGGCACTATGGCGGGCGCAATTTTCTGACGTAGTAGCGACGCGAAGAAAGCAAAAGAAATGGAAAATGCCGCGCTTGCAAAGATTTTTTCTGGCACTGAACTTTCCAGGCAACCCATTAGCGAAGGTCGTCCTAACATGCGCCTCAACTTCGGGGACACACCTTTTTTCGGTCATCGAAATAGTCGTGTCTGAGGAAGGTTTTCACGTCGCGGTTGAAAGGCTAATCCATGGGAGGTCTTCGTGTTTCACCTTGCCAACTGCAGGATAGACAGACAGAGTGGAGCTAAAGCAACTTTAGTGCAAGAAGTCAAAGACAAGCTTAGGAAGGGTGTTCGCATCATTTTTGTCGATTTTAAAAACAGCTGCTTCTGTTTCATCACCTGATACTATCCCATCTTTTGTCGATCGCATTAGCTAGTAGTTCGTAGCTGTTGCATGCAGCTGAAATACCATATATGCCTCGTAATCGTCTGACTATATAGCTAGCTACTAGAAGCCTGCAATTTTTCTTCTGAAGCCAGGTATCATGTAAAAAACTGTTCTATGAGATTAAAAAAATGACAAAGCAAAACATATTTCTGACCTTTTAATCTTATAAGTCTGTCTAGACTTATAGGAATTAAGCTTGGTGTGCTTGATTGATTGGTACGAGTAATATTCTTACCTGCAAAGTATTATGGATAAGAACTTTATGTAAATCAAGAACAAAATAGTCATTTTTTACCACGCATAAGTTTGCCTTGATATCAGTACAGAAATATCCTGAGCCATCGAATGATTACGATATTGGATCGCCTATATTGGGAGCATAAGCGCATTTGGACGCGTCTTACAGTTTGATAGATTCCCTTCTATATACCACTTGGAATTATAATAAAAACGTACACTCGTAGTATACCAACTTCATATATCACGAGTCGCTTCACCAGTGTGTGTTGGGATCCAGTTTTTGTGGGTTTTCTATCATATTACCAATCGGGGCAGTACACTTCATATAGCACAGCTTGGGGCGGGCTTAGAATTCCATCACTACTTTACTGTGAGCTGTTAGTTATAGTCAAGCACGGAGCAAACTTGAATGATGCTTTTCCTGACGTCCGCAACCACCAGCTGGTCAGGTTCTCAGAGGTTCGCTTTGCACAAGTGGCTACGGGAAACCTTCAGCTTTTGTGCAGCTCGGGAGCATTGCGAGCGAGTTAATTTTGTGGCACTTTCACACAGAAATAGCTAAGTGTAGTTACAATGCGGCACTTGCGGAATCTTGTTCTTATAGCACTCTCTGCATTGGCCTGATTGGAGTGTGACACTTGTATAGTTCTCAGTAAGATTTAGGGGGAAATCTACTTGTAGCTTAGCTGTCTCTTGTTCACTGAATTTGACTTGAAACAGTCCGTAGGGGCTCTATAGCCATAGGATTTCATTGTTCTAAAATTAACATCCTTTTAGCGCTGGTTGGGTGCGAGCGCTTCAGTTTATAGCTGCGATCTATCTAAGAGAAGCTTTTTACCGTCGACAATTCAACTGATTGTAAAACTGACGTCTCGCAATAAAGGAGAGGTTACATTTGCTTGTTTGCCTGCCTTCTATCAGTCATTGTGTAGCTCTCTTTGTCCTCCGTCTGTTTCCAAATACAGCTGAGTAGATACGCACTATGAATGATTGACTGCAACAGCTAGCCAATTCATTCTATTTACTGGTTCCTCATCATTGGCATTTCGTCAATGCATTTCTGTTGGAATAGTTGGAATCATCTTTGTTTAAATTTATTGAAATCCGTAGTAATATTAGGAAATTTCTGCAGCTACTACAAATACCGATTCAATTTTAATTGATCAAAACAGCTTATTCAGCCAGCTAAATGTTTTTGAAGATTTTAGTCGGTCGACAAAAAAAACTGCAAAAAATTAAGATTAGACTATTCGGCAAAGCAAAAAGTAAATTTTTCTTAGATAAAATCTAGCTATATCCTGTTAAAATTTAACATAAAAAACAAGCAAATCGAGCTTTTTAACAACATTGTACGCGTATATATATTTTGAATAATGTGAGCTCTTCAGTTTGTAGAGCAAGTCAGCAATAAAACCATATTTACTACAGCAGTACATAGGGAATAGGCTACTTTTCGATATACTTACGCTATAAGAGGGAAACCGTCCCTAGAAGAGATTGAAAAATATTGGTTTGTCTGCACAGACTGCAACGCGATAAAAGTTACTAATCGAATTTTCTCTCCTGAATTTTTACTGCTTAGAGCCAAGGTTTATAGTGCAGCTCGCACTGGGCCATCTAAACCTCACTAATGAGTCCTGCGTTTCCCAACTACCGCCGATTGCTACGTACAAGCTCATTAATTATTCATATTTCCAACCGGCTTTAGCTAGTGCGAGTACGTGGACGACCCCTATGCTGAGCAGGAGGTGTAGCTGTTACATATATTCGCTGTAGTATAGGTTGAGCTCGATATCTGGTAATGAAGGAATACGGCGCGTTCTCAAAAAACCTACAAATTTTAAATTTTACTGCAACTAGAACTAAACACCTCTCTAAAATGTCCCGCGGCTTGTTCACTTGTGTAAATACGTGACGAATACATTTTTGCATCGCTTTGCTGGTAAACGTCACACGCTAAAGTTAACTTCACAACGCCAATACTACAATCGCTCACTTTTATGTTTGAAAGCTTGTTCACAGAATTTAGTAATTGTTAGGCGTATAGTTTATTAAGATAGATGTTTTAGGTAAAATAATATAACCTATATTATATTATATATTAATAACCTATAAATAGGTTAAAATACAATCTTTACCTGTGCTAGTTAGTCACTTTGCCTAAATGAATTCGCATACAATCCATAGACTCGTACTTATGCTAGCTACTGATTTCACAAGTTGTTAGTAAGTGTGCCGCTTATTAAAATCAGTTTTTCAAGCTGATAATAAAAAAAAATTAAAAACGAATAATTTCCGCTATTAAATTGATGTCTGCATTAGTTTAGTTCAGTATTATTTTTGCCGGTTCTGGGCACACCTTGAATAGCTAATCTTATTTAAATATGGGAAGAAGTTCCTAGAAGGCTTCCTAGAAGTGGTTTCGTTAAACTAGAAATTTATCTTATGATTTAAATGCTCGTACTTCACGTAATTTCGAGCCAGAATCAGAACTAACTAAGATAGTTGAATATGCAGCTGCGTATAAAAAACTATTGGTTGTCGTCCGATGCCACTACTAAAATTGTCTGAATATTCCGCTGTAGCTAGAGTTGAATTGCTTAATGCGAAAAATTAAAAAATACGAGTATATATTGCACAAAGTTTTGCATTTGCAACGTTCTAAGAGAACGGTACTTATGTCATAGAAAACAGTTTTTTATAGCTAAGATTTTTTATCGATTTTTAAACATATACATTTAAAAAAAATTTGTTTTCGTCTACAAAATAGTTTTTTCCTTTTTAATTTATGCGAATTCATGAAGGCATTCTGGTATAATTTTTTTTTCTCGCTAATAGCGTGTTGCTGTACTTATTAAGGAAGTTGAGAAATTCGTACAAGAAATTTAAAATTCTCGATGCCCTAGGGTCTCGAAGAGATTGCCAAAGGCTCATGAGAAGTTGGTAATTGCTCAATAGATAGTCAATCGGGCTCATTGGTAATTGCTCAATAGATAGTCAATCGGGCTCATTAGTAATTAATTGCTCAATAGATAGTCAATCGGGCTCATTGGTAATTAATTGCTCAATAGATAGTCAATCGGGCTCATTGGTAATTAATTGCTCAATAGATAGTCAATCGGGCTCATTGGTAATTGCTCAATAGATAGTTAATTGGGTTCATTGGAATTTATTCATACGGTAATACGCTTATACTAATGCTAGTTCATAATCTTGTATCAAAATCGGTAATAGCATAGTTTCAACCCAATTTATCATATATTATAAGTAGTTTCTTCTAATGAATATCGACATGCATGTAGGTTAAGCAGCACTTTTTGTAGCTTTATGAAATTAAGAAATATGGTCAGGGAGACGCTCGAGAGAGTGGATATCATGCAACAAAAACTACTTGACTCAATAAGACTGCAACATGCTCAAGTCAAGAGGGTCGGGTTCGCTTTATCTCATCTGTTTCTCCCATCTCCCAGTAGGCCTGGCGAGTGCGCCCTCGTATGTCTAAATGTATTCTCTTATCTCTCCTCCTGAGAGCCATTGGCTTCATTGGCCATGCCGTGCGGTCCGAGAACTCGGCTCTTGCATTATTTTTATATCGTCCTGAATAGAATTGATTCCGGCGCACTTCAGAGATCCAAGTGGAGGCAGGCATCAAGCAGCCGATACAAGCCAGCTGCCGGCAGTGACCCCTGGAATCGATAGGGCCACTGGCTAGCAATACTGCTCGCAGGAAAGGCTTGCTTAGCTTGGCTATTTGGACGAGATCGTAGTCGCGACTGCTCCATTAGATTAGGATAGATAGCCCAGAGACCTCGAGTATTAATTTGCATTTTTAAAGCTGATACTTCACTAATTTTAGATCCATAAGGCTGTGTAGTTTGCATGCATGCAGAGGGGCTTTAAAGTAAAGCTATAATCTTATAGGGTACAATCTGGGAACAGAGCATGTTGGAATATATGGGGAAATAATTTCCTAAGTAGCAGTATCTGTATTGATTTTTGCTCCTTGCATTTTGCATTAATTTTCTTGCTCATTTTTAGCGCCCAAAATCTGGTCTGAATGCATGAAATAATCTGCTCTTTCGTGACTGTATGGCTGTGAGTATTTTTATTGTAGTGCTCACGGCTACTGCCTAACTATTTGACTTAACGTGTGTGTGAACACAAATTTCCAGCTAAGTTTCTCAAATTGTTCCGTTCAGCTCTGTCAAGTTACAGTCTGTCCACTCAACAATCGCGTTGAAATCTTGAAAGATTTGCCCTGGGAAATCGGGCGTTTAGCAGTCTCACGAATAACTGACGAGGCGGGTTGAGCTTGAGAAATTTCTCTCAGATTTAAAGAGATGCCAATCTATCACGCCCAGTTTTCCATTCTTTCCATTGACACTCTTCGTTTTTTAGAAGTCCGAATACAACATCTTGTCTATGAGAAAATGAGCTATCCGGATGTTGTCAGCTCGTCAAGAAACCAAAGCCCCCAGAGGCCGGTAAATGTGACGCAACGAAGCCAAGCAAGCTCGGCTGCTCTCATCGAGAGCGAAGCCGGCATCAAGAAGGGTCACGTCAATAACATTGCTAGCCTGTTCGGTCCGCAACAGTCTGCAGCTTCCGTCTCCAGACGGCCATCAGCTAGTCGCGGTCGTCAGTCAGGTGTTAGTCGCAGGCCGAGTAACCGCTCAACTACTGGATCAAAGACGCCGCGTATTCCGATAGTGCCGCAGGAAAGAGACGTTACTGCAAGTCAAGTGTCATCTGTATCGCATTCTCAGCCGGTTAATACGGGAGATTCATCCACGAAGTCGTCCTACGCTCCGCATCGAACGCCGTGGCCAAAGTCTGCTGCTGCTCAATTGAAGCCGTTAAAAAGCTTTGGCAAGTCGGACTCGGATTTATATGTTAGCTCAACCGAAGTCCGTGCGAGCGAGTCTGCTCCGGCCAGTGCCCCAAGCCAACCAACTATTGTCATCAACAAGTCCAAGTATGTACCGAGAACGCTTCGCGCGGATGAAAAAGCAGACATGTACAAGAGACAAAATAGTGGCGAAGCACCAAACTCTGTCAAAGTCGGTCGGTGGACAGTTTATGAAACGTTGCCGTTTGGAACAAATCGAAAAAATGCAGCGGATAGCAATGGTACCAAACGTGAAGCCCAAACAAAGAAGAAAGACGAGGAAGAGTGGAAACGGCTGGAAGCATTGGAAAAGCAACGAATGGAAGAGGCTGAGCGACGCAAGAATGAGTACGATAGAAAGCACCGCGAAGAACTGCAAGCTCAAGACTTGCGTAGGCAAGAAAAACAATTTGCTGAAGAACAGCGGGGCAGAAGAGAGCTTGAAGAAGAAGAAGAGAGACGCTGGAAGGCCGAAGAAGACAGGCGGCGTCGCAGAGAGCAGGAGGAGCAGGAGAGACGCAGGCTGGAGGAAGAGGAGCGCGAAGTTGCCAGGCAGGAAAATGAGCGTCGGCTTCGCGAGGCGCGTGAGAAGCGCCGCCTTGCACAGCAGCAGGAAGAGGAGGAGCAGCGCCAACGCATGGAACGGCGACGCCAGGCGGAGCAAGAGGAACAAGACAGGCGGCGAAAGGAAGAAGAATCTCGCAGAAGGGAAGAAGAGTTACAAAGAAGGGAAGAGGAGCTACAAAGAAGAGAGGAAGAAGCTCGAAGAAGAGAAAGAGCGAAGGCTCAAGAGAGCAATCCAGATTTGTACACTACTGAAGAGTGGACCGTCTATGAAACCGCTCCTACAGCGCAAGCAAGTATGCAAAGCGCTGAAGCGTCACCATCTGACTCGCGCTACTCAAAGTCAACGCGTAGTTATCGTAGCCTGCAAAAACCTAGCGGAAACGAAAACTCCGGTGAGTCTGATGCCAGCATCGAGAGCGAGTACATGCGCAACCTGCGAGAGATCGAGGAGAAGCAGCGTCAGCAGAAACTAAAGGAACGCACCCAGCGCAGTCGCGAGGCTGACCGCCTGCAAACTCTAGGTCCGGAAGAACACAAAAGTCGTCAAAATGAAACCAAAAGCCCACAGACTGACAGGCAGAGATTCAAGGAAGGCGTAAACGAATGGACCGCACTGGCGGATTCTGAGCCTTTCGATTCTGGATCTGCAATCGGTTACCGTCGATTCCTCGATAATGACGCTAACGATGCTTCCAACCAGGCCAATAGCTATAAACCTCAAGACGACGCAGGTCGGCGTGAAGAAGACGAAGCCAGAGCGAGAGCTCGTCGAGAAGCTGAAGAAAGACGACGCAGAGAAATTGAGGAGGAGCAGAGACGCCAGGAAGCGGAAGATAGGCGTCGCCGCGAGCAAGAGCAAAGTCGACGTCAACTGGAAGATGAAAGAAGGCGCGATAATGAAACTCAGTGGAGCACAAGAGAGGACCGGTTCAATCGTTGGCGACAAAACAATGGTCAATTCGGAGACCATAATGACTTCTTCTCACGTGATGACTGGGGATTGTTTGAGTCGGTTCCATCTGAACAGGCGCCCATGAATCAGTCTGAAGTGCACGGCAGTCCCAATCAGGAGGACTCGGTTGTTGGCTATCGACGGCTGCTGGAAGAAAGCGAACCAAAGCCTGACAGTAACAGAAGCCGATCAAATGACAGGACGACAAGGAACAGAGTACGAATCACCAACGATGATAGCAACGGCAGGCAGAGGCGTGAAGAGAAATCAGCTCCCCCAACTCGTCGTTCGCGATACATTTCAAAAACTGAGGCGGCTTCTTCCGACGAAGAGACGCCGCGCTTTGAAGAGTGGACCGAGTATCATTCTGTGCCGCCGCAGCTCGAAGCGCCAAGCGGGACTTCTTATCGTCGACAGAGTAGCTACGAATCGGACGCGAGTGAGAATGCACCGAAATTCGAGGAGTGGACTGTTGTCCACAAAGTGCCTGCATCTCAAGCGGCTTATGATGCTGTTGATTCAAGCCCGAGCAAAT
Source organism: Macrostomum lignano (assembly GCA_002269645.1). NCBI lineage: Eukaryota > Metazoa > Platyhelminthes > Macrostomidae > Macrostomum > Macrostomum lignano. Next base: position 369,358 of record NIVC01000070.1, on the reverse strand, counting down.
ACCAAGCAGAAACAGACTCCGGAGAAAATTATGATGATCAAGATCAACATCCTTATTCAACTACTGATAGTAGACAAAGTGTTGCGCACAAGCGACACTTCCAGTCGACTGATAATATCAATCAAACTGGTTCAAATGGTGAGCTTGCGATTGAAGAACTTATGCGTAGAGATGTCTATATGTTTTCTTACCTGTAACTAAACTGAGTTCTAAAATTTCAGAATCGATGGACGACGCCATTCCCGTCGAGGAAATCATGCCGCGTCGTCGCAGTAGTGGGCGACGTCAACGAGACGCCATGGTTGCCGCCGCACTTCGACAGCTGGATTCCGACAATGCTCGCGGGACAGCAGGTGACGCTCCAGCAGATCGCTCGAGTCCCTACCACAGCTACCAGCGAATCCATCACGATCGACGCGGTCGATATGGAGACGACATTGACGCGAGGGCTGGTGGCAGCAGCAGCAGCAACGGAAATGTCTTCCAAGACAGTTTTAATGTTAGCCGAGTCAACCCTGCCTACTACTGGCGTGAATGACGAGTTTCTGGTTACAATCAGTGTTACGTTGATTAGCTATTTAAGTATTATTAATCGATTGCTTGCACTCCTAAACTACATTTGGTTCTACCAATGACTGACAACACTTCCCGCTGATTTCTAAAAATGTCCATCTTTTTAAAAATGTCCAGATCTATTTCTATTTTTTTATTAAAGGCAGGTGGCTGTGTGCGACATTGTCACACAGCCGGCAAGAGGCTTTGCTGCCCATTCCGCCGACTCTCCTGAGCAGGCACACAAGCGCGCGGATACGTACGCAGTCATACGCACAGAGGGGGTTGTAGCCTAGTGGTTAGAGCGTCGGACTCACGACTTGAAGGACGGGGGTTCGATTCTCTACTTGACTCGGAAAATTTTTGTGTCCTTGAGCAAGTCATTCGACTCTGAATTATTCAGTTCACCCACCTGTAAAATTGGGGTAACTGAGGGTGTGTGGCGACCCCCCCCCAGTCCTTGGACTGAACAGCCGTACGCAGCCTTCAGGTACGCCGCGCAATAACTGCGGCTGAGTTTTCGGTTGCATATCTGCCCATTAGGACAGATGTAATCAATTATTATCAATCAATTAGCACAGGCACACACACACACACACACATGAGTGTACACCGGTCCTAACTTTTTTATCGTTAGGCATGTACACTTCACGGTGCATGCCGTGGGGGTTGACCCCCCGTTCAGAACCATGGTAACCATTTGCATGATGAGAAAATGGCTGTCAAAATGTTTGAAGAGGTCTGGTTAATATTTAAGTTTACTTGTTCCTAGCCTTTCAAAGTTATAATAGAAACCTAATATTTTGTACATTTTTACTTATACTAACTTATTGAGTAAAACTTTTACTAAACTTTTCGCTTCTATAGAGTATCTGCAATGGATTATGCTTCGCAAAACTCCACAAGAAATATATATTCTGGCGCAATTATACTTTTATTCAAAATACTTTTGGTTGTGGAACAAACGTTGGATTATTTTTTGCTAGTTAAATATAACAAAGCATTGAGTAAAGTTTATTTTTAATAAATACATTGTGTATTCAAGAAAGGCATAAATTGTAATCTAGGTTTTGCTACCTATTGCAAAGCCATGAAATGTATCAACCTGTGTTAATTACACTCTAAATATCGTCCTTTTTCTTGTATCAATCGTCGAAAAAGTAACACCCGGAAAATTAACAGTATAATTGTTTGACTTTCGTTCTAACAATGGGCTACTAATCTAAAAACCACACTATCTACTTGTAGTATTGTCACATGTCACACTTGTGACTTTTCTAATGAAGAACCGCAGCTAGCGAGGCAGTGCACATCTACCTGACTTTCTCACAGTCAGTTTACACACTGTGCGTTGAAGAATTGGTCCTGATGACATCGAATCGAATCTAATACGTTTAATTAGAGAATATAATCCAACACGTTTTGTAAGATCCCGATCCCGCTTTGCAATAATTCAATGATTAAATTATCGAGGAGTAGTATCTGCAGCTGAGCTACTTGTCAGGTTAAAATCATAAGCCAGTTGTTCTAATTTGATTTCTTAATCATTTAAAGCATGCTGGCTAGTGAGTAGAAGGCTATAGGACTGCAGGGATACAAAACAGAAGCTGTTATCAAGTCGTAAGGGTATATTAAGGTGTAAATGTAGAACTACTTTAAGCAGTCCCTACCTTCAAAACTCCTTGGCCGTAGTTGGGATTAGAACAGTGGGACCTTGCTATCGGACCACAACCAACGCTACCAATTCTCCATCTAGGGCGGGTGCCCCTGGGAGGGTGACGTCTGATCCCCTTCTACCCAGGTATCACTCAGTATCTCGGGCTATAGCTCTGATTTAAGCTATCATTCCCAAGGTTAAATCACAAGTGTGATTTTCCTGAGCTGATACTGGCATGTAAAGAAGCACGTCTATTGCGCCAGCCCGTACATCAGACTCCAATCAGAGCTCACTGTCAGCTTCTTGATACCAAAATATTTTATTCTGCTCTACTTTTGTCAACTTGTCAACAAACAACGTTGTCAACAACCAAAATTGCACAAAGATTAGAAACTTTTTTCAATCCCGGGATTCGCAAAGTCCGGGAAATCCCGATCCCGAGAATCCCGGGATTGTCAAAACTCGGGATTTTGTTTTTCCCAAAGTGCCTGCCTGCTGATGAGTCAGTCCGGGCCGCTGTGAGCCTTTTTTATTTTCGGCAGCGCCTAAACGGAAATAGCCAACTAACTCACCAATTAACTACGTGTACAATATTCCAGTTAAAAATAACGGCAACGATGGCAACTTTGCCTTGGTGGCTGCTTCGCTGGCTGCTTGGGCCAGCCGCCGCCGCCGCGGTCGGTCTCGTCTGGCTCGCCAGTCGCCGGCGTCGCGGTTCCGGCTTGAGGAGAATCCTGTCGGGCAAAACTGTGCTTGTCACGGGCGCCTCCTCGGGCCTGGGCGAAGCCTTGGCCGCGGCTTTCGCTCGCCAAGGAGCTCGCCTGCTTCTAGCCGGTCGTGACGTCGACAAGCTGAAAGCTACTCAGCAGCGACTGTCGGAACCGGCCAGGCACGCAGTGGTTCAGCTCGACTTGGCCGCGTCAGACGGCGAACTTTCTGGCGATGCGGCCAGCCGGGTGTGGGCTGCGGCTGGCGGCCGGTTGGACCTGCTGATCAACAATGCTGGGCAGAGCTACCGGGGTGAGATCGTGGAAACCGAGATGGATGTACATAGGCGACTGATGCAGGTGAGTTCTACTCTACCGCATGCCTGATCTACTCTACCGCATGCCTGATCTACTCTACCGCATGCCTGATCTACTCTACCGCATGCCTGATCTACTATACCGCATTCTTTATCTACTCTACCGCATGCCTGATCTACTCTACCGCATGCCTGATCTACTCTACCGCAAGCCTGATCTACTCTACCGCATGCCTGATCTACTCTACTGCATGCCTGATCTACTCTACCGCATGCCTGATCTACTCTACCGCATGCCTGATCTACTCTACCGCATGCCTGATCTACTCTACCGCATGCCTGATCTACTCTACCGCATGCCTGATCTACTCTACCGCATGCCTGATCTACTCTACCGCATGCCTGATCTACTCTACCGCATTCTTTATCTACTCTACCGCATGCCTGATCTACTCTACCGCATGCCTGATCTACTCTACCGCATGCCTGATCTACTCTACCGCATGCCTGATCTACTCTACCGCATGCCTGATCTACTCTACCGCATGCCTGATCTACTCTACCGCATGCCTGATCTACTCTACCGCATGCCTGATCTACTCTACCGCATGCCTGATCTACTCTACCGCATGCCTGATCTACTCTACCGCATGCCTGATCTACTCTACCGCATGCCTGATCTACTCTACCGCATGCCTGATCTACTCTACCGCATGCCTGATCTACTCTACCGCATGCCTGATCTACTCTACCGCATGCCTGATCTACTCTACCGCATGCTTGATCTACTCTACCGCATGCCTGATCTACTCTACCGCATGCCTGATCTACTCTACCGCATGCCTGATCTACTCTACCGCATGCCTGATCTACTCTACCGCATGCTTGATCTACTCTACCGCATGCTTGATCTACTGTACCGCATGCCTGATCTACTCTACCGCATGCTTGCTCTACTCTACCGCATGCCTGATCTACTCTACCGCATGCTTGATCTACTGTACCGCATGCCTGATCTACTCTACCGCATGCTTGATCTACTGTACCGCATGCCTGATCTACTCTACCGCATGCCTGATCTACTCTACCGCATGCTTGATCTACTCTACCGCATGCCTGATCTACTCTACCGCATGCCTGATCTACTCTACCGCATGCCTGATCTACTCTACCGCATGCTTGATCTACTCTACCGCATGCTTGATCTACTCTACCGCATGCCTGATCTACTCTACCGCATGCCTGATCTACTCTACCGCATGCCTGATCTACTCTACCGCATGCTTGATCTACTCTACCGCATGCCTGATCTACTCTACCGCATGCCTGATCTACTCTACCGCATGCTTGATCTACTCTACCGCATGCTTGATCTACTCTACCGCATGCCTGATCTACTCTACCGCATGCCTGATCTACTCTACCGCATGCCTGATCTACTCTACCGCATGCCTGATCTACTCTACCGCATGCTTGATCTACTGTACCGCATGCCTGATCTACTCTACCGCATGCTTGATCTACTGTACCGCATGCCTGATCTACTCTACCGCATGCCTGATCTACTCTACCGCATGCTTGATCTACTGTACCGCATGCCTGATCTACTCTACCGCATACCTGATCTACTCTACCGCATGCTTGATCTACTGTACCGCATGCTTGATCTACTCTACCGCATGCTTGATCTACTGTACCGCATGCCTGATCTACTCTACCGCATGCCTGATCTACTCTACCGCATGCCTGATCTACTCTACCGCATGCCTGATCTACTCTACCGCATGCCTGATCTACTCTACCGCATGCCTGATCTACTCTACCGCATGCTTGATCTACTGTACCGCATGCCTGATCTACTCTACCGCATGCTTGATCTACTCTACCGCATGCCTGATCTACTCTACCGCATGCCTGATCTACTCTACCGCATGCCTGATCTACTCTACCGCATGCCTGATCTACTCTACCGCATGCCTGATCTACTCTACCGCATGCCTGATCTAGTCTACCGCATGCCTGATCTACTCTACCGCATTCTTTATCTACTCTACCGCATGCCTGATCTACTCTACCGCATGCCTGATCTACTCTACCGCATGCCTGATCTACTCTACCGCATGCTTGATCTACTGTACCGCATGCCTGATCTACTCTACCGCATGCCTGATCTAGTCTACCGCATGCCTGATCTACTCTACCGCATTCTTTATCTACTCTACCGCATGCCTGATCTACTCTACCGCATGCCTGATCTACTCTACCACATGCCTAATCTACTCTACCGCATGCTTGATCTAGTCTACCGCATGCCTGATCTACTCTACCGCATGCCTGATCTACTCTACCGCATGCCTGATCTACTCTACCGCATGCTTGATCTACTCTACCGCATGCCTGATCTACTCTACCGCATGCCTGATCTACTCTACCGCATGCCTGATCTACTCTACCGCATGCCTGATCTACTCTACCGCATGCCTGATCTACTCTACCGCATGCTTGATCTACTCTACCGCATGCCTGATCTACTCTACCGCATGCCTGATCTACTCTACCGCATGCCTGATCTACTCTACCGCATGCTTGATCTACTGTACCGCATGCCTGATCTACTCTACCGCATGCCTGATCTACTCTACCGCATGCCTGATCTACTCTACCGCATGCCTGATCTACTCTACCGCATGCCTGATCTACTCTACCGCATGCTTGATCTACTCTACCGCATGCCTGATCTACTCTACCGCATGCCTGATCTACTCTACCGCATGCCTGATCTACTCTACCGCATGCCTGATCTACTCTACCGCATGCTTGATCTACTCTACCGCATGCCTGATCTACTCTACCGCATGCCTGATCTACTCTACCGCATGCCTGATCTACTCTACCGCATGCCTGATCTACTCTACCGCATGCCTGATCTACTCTACCGCATGCCTGATCTACTCTACCGCATGCCTGATCTACTCTACCGCATGCCTGATCTACTCTACCGCATGCCTGATCTACTCTACCGCATGCTTGATCTACTCTACCGCATGCTTGATCTACTGTACCGCATGCCTGATCTACTCTACCGCATGCCTGATCTACTCTACCGCATGCTTGATCTACTGTACCGCATGCCTGATCTACTCTACCGCATGCTTGATCTACTCTACCGCATGCCTGATCTACTCTACCGCATGCCTGATCTACTCTACCGCATGCTTGATCTACTCTACCGCATGCTTGATCTACTGTACCGCATGCCTGATCTACTCTACCGCATGCCTGATCTACTCTACCGCATGCCTGATCTACTCTACCGCATTCTTTATCTACTCTACCGCATGCCTGATCTACTCTACCGCATGCCTGATCTACTCTACCACATGCCTAATCTACTCTACCGCATGCTTGATCTAGTCTACCGCATGCCTGATCTACTCTACCGCATGCCTGTTCTACTCTACCGCATGCTTGATGTACTCTACCGCATGCCTGATCTACTCTACCGCATGCCTGATCTACTCTACCGCATGCTTGATCTACTCTACCGCATGCCTGATCTACTCTACCGCATGCCTGTTCTACTCTACCGCATGCTTGATCTACTCTACCGCATGCCTGATCTACTCTACCGCATGCCTGATCTACTCTACCGCATGCCTGGTCTACTCTACCGCATGCCTGATCTACTCTACCGCATGCCTGATCTACTTTACCGCCTTTCAAAATCAAATCTATAAAATCCACTGAATCCAACTCGCCAGGTTAACTACTTCGGCCACGTTGCCTTGACAACGGCCTTGTGCCGCAAAGCCATCGAGGCGGGTTGCGGTCTGACTGTGGTCGGAATCAGCAGCCTGCAGGGCCTCGTCAGCCAGCCGTACAGGTCCGCCTACGCTGCGTCCAAGCACGCGTTTCAGGTGTGCCACAAATCCTGCAACTAACTGGGCACCTCATCCCTTACCTGATCCCACACCTAATCCCACACCTAATCCTACACGTAATCCCACTCCTTATCCCACACATAATCCCACACCTAATCCCACACCTAATCCCACACCTAATCCCACACCTAATCCCACACCTGATCCCACACCTAATCCTACACGTAATCCAACTCCTAATCCCACACCTAATCCACACCTAATCCCACACCTAATCCCACACCTGATCCCACACCTAATCCCGCTCCTAATCCCACACCTAATCCCATACCTAATCCCACTCCTAATCCCACACATAATCCGATACCTAATCCCACTCCTAATCCCACACATAATCCCACACCTAATCCCACACCTAATCCCACACCTAATCCCACACCTAATCCCACACATAATCCCACACCTAATCCCACTCCTAATCCCACACCTAATCCCATGCCTAATCCCACACCTAATCCCACACCTAATCCCATACCTAATCCCACTCCTAATCCCACACATAATCCCACACCTAATCCCACACCTAATCCCACACCTAATCCCACACATAATCCCACACCTGATCCCACACCTAATCCCACTCCTAATCCCACACCTAATCCCATGCCTAATCCCACACCTAATCCCACACCTAATCCCACACCTAATCCCACTCCTAATCCCACAAATAATCCCACACCTAATCCCACACCTGATCCCACACCTAATCCCACTCCTAATCCCACACATAATCCCATACCTAATCCCACTCCTAATCCCACACCTAATCCCACACCTAATCCCACACCTAATCCCACTCCTAATCCCACACATAATCCCACACCTAATCCCACACCTGATACCACACCTAATCCCACTTCTAATCCCACACATAATCCCACACCTAATCCCACACCTAATCCCATACCTGATCCCACTCCTAATCCCACACATAATCCCACACATAATCCCACACCTAATCCCACACCTAATCCCACACATAATCCCACACCTGATCCCACACCTAATCCCACTCCTAATCCCACACCTAATCCCATGCCTAATCCCACACCTAATCCCACACCTAATCCCACACCTTATCCCACTCCTAATCCCACAAATATTCCCACACCTAATCCCACACCTGATCCCTCACCTAATCCCACTCCTAATCCCACACATAATCCCACACATAATCCCATACCTAATCCCACTCCTAATCCCACACCTAATCCCACACCTAATCCCACACCTAATCCCACTCCTAATCCCACACATAATCCCACACCTAATCCGACACCTGATACCACACCTAATCCCACTTCTAATCCCACACATAATCCCACATCTAATCCCACACCTAATCCCACACCTAATCCCATACCTGATCCGACTCCTAATCCCACACATAATCCCACACATAATCCCACACCTAATCCCACACCTAATCCCACACCTAATCCCATACCTGATCTCATACCTGATTCCACACCTAATCCCATACCTGATCCCACACCTAATCCCACACCTAATCCCATACCTGATCCCACACCTAATCCCACACCTAATCCCACAAATAATCCCACACCTAATCCCACACCTGATCCCACACCTAATCCCACACCTGATCCCACACCTAATCCCATACCTGATCTCATACCTGATTCCACACCTAATCCCATACCTGATCCCACACCTAATTCCACACCTGATCCCACACCTAATCCCATACCTTATCTCACACCTGATCCCACACCTGATCCCACACGTAATCCCATACCTCATCTCCTACTTGATCTCACACGTGATTCCATACCTGATTCCACACCTAATCCCATACCTGATCCCACACCTAATCCCACACCTAATCCCACACCTATTTCCACACATAATCCCACACCTGATCCCACAGCTAATCCCATACCTGATCCCACACCTAATCCCACACATAATCCCACAACTGATCCCACATCTAATCCCATACCTGATCTCATACCTGATTCCACAGCTAATCCCATACCTGATCCCACAGCTAATCTCATAATCTAATCGATAATTAATATTTGATCTAATACCCTATGTCAGACTCAATGTTGTATCTTAGGGCACGCAGTTTAAATAGTCACTTCTAGCAGCAATTTTCGCATCCGTGCCACAAAACAATGTCACACTGAATGCCACTATTGAAAGCGCACCCTAATTTCACACCCTATTCACAACTCGCGTCGCACATATGCCACACCTGATATAGCACTCACCCAATGTCACACCTGATATAGCACTCACCCAATGTCACACCTGATATAGCACTCACCCAATGTCACACCTGATATAGCACTCACCCAATGTCACACCTTATATAGCACTCGCTTAATGCCACACCTGATATAGCACTCACCCAATGTCACACCTGATATAGCACTCACTTAATGTCACACCTGATATAGCACTCACCCAATGTCACACCTGCGATATAGCACTCACTTAATGTCACACCTGATATAGCACTCACTTAATGTCACACCTGATATAGCACTCACTTAATGCCACACCTGATATAGCACTCATCCAATGTCACACCTGATATAGCACTCAACCATTGTCACACCTGACACCACTCACCCAATGTCACACCTGATATAGCACTCACTTAATGTCACATCTGATATAGCACTCACCCAATGTCACACCTGCGATATAGCACTCACTTAATGTCACACCTGATATAGCACTCACCCACTGTCACACCTGCGATATAGCACTCACTTAATGTCACACCTGATATAGCACTCACCCACTGTCACACCTGCGATATAGCTCTCACTTAATGTCACACCTGATATAGCACTCACTTAATGTCACACCTGATATAGCACTCACTTAATGCCACACCTGATATAGCACTCATCCAATGTCACACCTGATATAGTACTCAACCATTGTCACACCTGACACCACTCACCCAATGTCACACCTGATATAGCACTCACTTAATGTCACACATGATATAGCACTCACCCAATGTCACACCTGATATAGCACTCACTTAATGTCACACCTGATATAGCACTCACCCAATGTCACACCTGCGATATAGCACTCACTTAATGTTACACCGGAATTTCACTCCCAGTTTTCACACGCACCAACCCAACAGTCAAAAACCCCCTTCCTACGAAGGCCTTCCATGACGGTCTCCGAGCGGAGCTGTCCCGCCACGAGAAGCCCGGCAGGGTGTACCGAGTGCTGACGGTGAGCCCCGCGTACATCCGGACCGGCCTGTCAGCCAACGCGCTCACCGCCAGCGGAGCCGCCTACGCCAAAACCGATTCTGCAACGGCCAGCGGCATGACACCGGAGGCAGCCGCCGAGGCCGTTCTGGACGCTCTGGAGTCAGACAGCTCCGAGCTGCTGCTCGGGCCCTGGCATCTGCGGGCGGCACCGCTGCTGAGGCGCCTGGCACCTTGGCTGATGTTTAAAATCATGGCTAAACGAGCCTCGTCTGGTGGGGTGACAAAGTGACTCAACTAATGGAGAGTTGAATGAATTGCTGCCAAGTCCCAGATCAAGTTTAAGATTTAATGAATTCAATTTAAGGAAGAACTTTCGTATTCTGGCTGTGCAAACAGTCTTGGCCATAGACATAACTCCTCTTGTTAAAGAGGTCAAATTAAGAATTAAGGATATCAATTTAAGGAGCCATTGAATAGCTGAGGCCATAAACTTCTTGCCTTAGAGGATGGCGCAAGCCACAGAACTTACCCAGAATGCTCAATCAGCGATTTTATGAAATTAAACTGCGTAGAAATAGATATGCGTACAAACTACTAATCCGGTGAAGAAACATAAGTAGCCATAGACTATTACTCAAAATTTGTAGCACAAGATATATTCGTTTAATATAATGACTTGCAGCAGCATTGTCTTTTCACAAAGAATTTGGATGTTTGGTCTATGCTTCTTCACCGGATTAGTAGTTTGTTTTAATTTCCAGTAGATAGAACCAGGACAGAGGCTATCGTACTTGACAGGTAAAATGTCACATAACTTCGATAGTTATGAAATTAATGTTTAATTATTTAAAGCCCATAGCAACTGTATACCAGTTTGAGGTTTTCTACTCAAATAAATCTACGAAATGTTTTTATGACTCCAGCTTGATTGGTATAATAGTTTATTCGAATGCTTATTCAAGATAAAATTAGATGTACTTCATGACTGTGTGAGTCACTTTTACATTTAAATATTTGCTGGACTACATGCACCCTGGCGCAACCCTTTCTGCGACATCGGTCCCGCAACCGGCGAGGCGATCTGCCCATTCAGCTGACCCTGAGCACACACGAGCCCCAAATGAAGTTAACCGCGCACGGAATCGAACCAGGGGCTCTATCAGCAGCCTGAAATAGCATTCAAATTTTGAAAGTCGTTTTACATGTGCACATTTAGTGAACGATATGTTGCCGGACAGACAGGCAGACAGACAGCCAGACAGACAGACAGACAGACAGATAGTCAGACAGACAGACAGACAGACAGACAGACAGACAAACAGACAGACAGACAGACAGACACACAGACAAACAGACAGACAGACAGACAGACAGACAGACAGACACACAGACAGGCAGACAGACAGGCAGACAGACAGGCAGACAGACAGACAGACAGACAGACACACAGACAGGCAGACAGACAGGCAGACAGACAGACAGACAGACAGACACACAGACAGGCAGACAGACAGACAGACAGACAGACAGACAGACAGACAGACAAACAAACAGACAGACAGACACACAGACAAACAGACAGACAGACACTCTTACGACTGTCTGTGTGTTTAGCGGGACCTGAGTTATGTTAATGCGTTACGTGGACCACGCAATTCCGGTTAAAAAATAGAGTCTGTTTTGACAACGCGAAAGGCTAGCTAGGGTTATCTTTTTGTTAACTTGACGAAATAGCCAGTTCGGGGAAACTGTGGTGGTTCACTAACTACGTTTTGGGGACCGGGTTAGGTGGACCGCAAAAAAACAGTTGGTTTAGTTAGACCTCTTTCGTTGTAGAAAATTTATTGCTTTAAACTGTTCTTTTGAACTAATTAAAACAGAAATTCTCAAAAAGAACAGATAAAAGGGTTACGACGTCATTTAATGAAAATATCCCAAGTTCAAACCAATTTATTTAGCATTATTAATCGGGTTAATCGGGTTAAACAAATGTACGATCGCATTAGTTAGTTGCGTCGCGTGAATACAAGAAGGTGAATGAAAATAAAGCATTTTGAAAATAAATACAGAATCATATCAAATGACTGTAAAGTCATTAAAACTAATTTAGGTCAAAATGTATGCTTCAAATACATGTTAACAAACGTAAGATTCCATTAGTTAAAAAAGGTCATCCGAGTACGAGCCTACAAGAAGTTGAAGGGCATTTTTAATAACGACAAAAGTTACTAAAACTGAAATTAAATTGATTTGACTACATCAGTCCTATTATACTGAATGAGTTGGTGAGCAATCATATGATAAGCCAATCATTTTACCGACTTTCATCTTTTCGTTCACGCAGATGATGGCTTAATCTTCTTATTTTTCTACGAAATATTCTCCTGGACCTTCCCTGCCTCCGTGGTCCCGGACCGCTTCTGTTATTGATCTGTCATTGCCTCTCTCACGAATTTCAGCTTACTCAGCCATCGAATCCGCTTTCGTCAGCTCAGCTCTATGATGAACCTTTCTATATTTCTCGTCAATTAGTGGTTTGAATCTTCTTTTACAGTTCGTTTTAACCTTCATCTCGGTGAAACGCAGTCAGTCTCGTCGAGCTCAGGCGAACAAAATCAACCACAGGCTCCTACAAAGGTAGAAAATAAAATTAACTGACAATCAAACAGACACAGAAATCTGTTCCAGTTGTGTCTGTAGGTTATGTGGACCACCTGAGAGCCAGAGCCTCAAACAGACAGAGAAATCTGTTCGAGTTGTGTCTGTAGGTGAGGTGAACCACCTTCTGAGAGCCAAAGCTCAAACAGACTGAGAGAGCTGCTTCAGTTGTGTCTATAGGTTATGTGGACCACCTAAGAGCCAGAGCCTCAAACAGACAGAGAAATCTGTTCGAGTTGTGTCTGTAGGTTAGGTGGACCACCTTCTGAGAGCCAAAGCCTCAAACAGACTGAGAGAGCTGCTTCAGTTGTGTCTGTAGGTTATGTGGACCACCTAAGAGCCAGAGCCTCAAACAGACAGAGAAATCTGTTCGAGTTGTGTCTGTAGGTTAGGTGGACCAGCTACTCCAAAGCACTTCTAGGCGATAATCTGAGCCAGAAATCTCCAAGAGCCTCTCGTTACACATCCATGTTCTACCTTGATGCTGGACTAGCTCACTTTCTAGGAATCTGTTCTGATTGCATTCTAACAAACTGAAGCATTCTCGGCACTAAACTTTCTCGGCGGCTCTGAGAGCCAGAGCCTCAAACAGACAGAGAAATCTGTTCGAGTTGTGTCTGTAGGTTAGGTGGACCAGCTACTCCAAAGCACTTCTAGGCGATAATCTGAGCCAGGAATCTCCGAGAGCCTCTCGTTACACATCCAGATGTTCTGCCTTGATGCTGGACTAGCTCACTTTCTAGGAATCTGTTCTGATTGCATTCTAACAAACTGAAGCATTCTCGGCACTAAACTTTCTCGGCGGCTCTGAGATCCAGAGCCTCAAACAGACAGAAATCTGTTCGAGTTGTCTGTAGGTTAGGTGGACCAGCTACTCCAAAGCACTTCTAGGCGATAATCTAAGCCATGAATCTCCGAGAGCCTCTCGTTACACATCCAGATGTTCTGCCTTGATGCTGGACTAGCTCACTTTCTAGGAATCTGTTCTGATTGCATTCTAACAAACTGAAGCATTCTCGGCACTAAACTTTCTCGGCGGCTCTGAGAGCCAGAGCCTCAAACAGACAGAAATCTGTTCGAGTTGTGTCTGTAGGTTAGGTGGACCAGCTACTCCAAAGCACTTCTAGGCGATAATCTGAGCCAGGAATCTCCGAGAGCCTCTCGTTACACATCCAGATGTTCTGCCTTGATGCTGGACTAGCTCACTTTCTAGGAATCTGTTCTGATTGCATTCTAACAAACTGAAGCATTCTCGGCACTAAACTTTCTCGGCGGCTCTGAGAGCCAGAGCCTCAAACAGACAGACAAATCTGTTCGAGTTGTGTCTGTAGGTTAGGTGGACCAGCTATTCTACAGCACTTCTAGGCGATAATCTGAGCCAGGAATCTCCAAGAGCCTCTCGTTACACATCCATGTTCTACCTTGATGCTGGACTAGCTCACTTTCTAGGAATCTGTTCTGATTGCATTCTAACAAACTGAAGCATTCTCGGCACTAAACTTTCTCGGCGGCTCTGAGAGCCAGAGTCTCAAACAGACAGAGAAATCTGTTCGAGTTGTGTCTGTAGGTTAGGTGGACCAGCTACTCCAAAGCACTTCTAGGCGATAATCTGAGCCAGGAATCTCCGAGAGCCTCTCGTTACACATCCAGATGTTCTGCCTTGATGCTGGACTAGCTCACTTTCTAGGAATCTGTTCTGATTGCATTCTAACAAACTGAAGCATTCTCGGCACTAAACTTTCTCGGCGGCTCTGAGATCCAGAGCCTCAAACAGACAGAAATCTGTTCGAGTTGTGTCTGTAGGTTAGGTGGACCAGCTACTCCAAAGCACTTCTAGGCGATAATCTGAGCCAGGAATCTCCGAGAGCCTCTCGTTACACATCCAGATGTTCTGCCTTGATGCTGGACTAGCTCACTTTCTAGAAATCTGTTCTGATTGCATTCTAACAAACTGAAGCATTTTCTGCACTAAACTTTCTCGGCGGCTCTAAGAGCCAGAGCCTAAACAGACAGAGAAATCTGTTCGAGTTGTGTCTGTAGGTTAGGTGGACCACCTTCTGAGAGCCAAAGCCTCAAACAGACTGAGAGAGCTGCTTCAGTTGTGTCTGTAGGTTATGTGGACCACCTAAGAGCCAGAGCCTCAAACAGACAGAGAAATCTGTTCGAGTTGTGTCTGTAGGTTAGGTGGACCAGCTACTCCAAAGCACTTCTAGGCGATAATCTGAGCCAGGAATCTCCAAGAGCCTCTCGTTACACATCCAGATGTTCTACCTTGATGCTGGACTAGCTCACTTTCTAGGAATCTGTTCTGATTGCATTCTAACAAACTGAAGCATTCTCGGCACTAAACTTTCTCGGCGGCTCTGAGATCCAGAGCCTCAAACAGACAGAAATCTGTTCGAGTTGTGTCTGTAGGTTAGGTGGACCAGCTACTCCAAAGCACTTCTAGGCGATAATCTGAGCCAGGAATCTCCGAGAGCCTCTCGTTACACATCCATGTTCTACCTTGATGCTGGACTAGCTCACTTTCTAGGAATCTGTTCTGATTGCATTCTAACAAACTGAAGCATTCTCGGCACTAAACTTTCTCGGCGGCTCTGAGAGCCAGAGCCTCAAACAGACAGAGAAATCTGTTCGAGTTGTGTCTGTAGGTTAGGTGGACCAGCTACTCCAAAGCACTTCTAGGCGATAATCTGAGCCAGGAATCTCCGAGAGCCTCTCGTTACACATCCAGATGTTCTGCCTTGATGCTGGACTAGCTCACTTTCTAGGAATCTGTTCTGATTGCATTCTAACAAACTGAAGCATTCTCGGCACTAAACTTTCTCGGCGGCTCTGAGATCCAGAGCCTCAAACAGACAGAAATCTGTTCGAGTTGTGTCTGTAGGTTAGGTGGACCAGCTACTCCAAAGCACTTCTAGGCGATAATCTGAGCCAGGAATCTCCGAGAGCCTCTCGTTACACATCCAGATGTTCTGCCTTGATGCTGGACTAGCTCACTTTCTAGGAATCTGTTCTGATTGCATTCTAACAAACTGAAGCATTCTCGGCACTAAACTTTCTCGGCGGCTCTGAGAGCCAGAGCCTCAAACAGACAGAAATCTGTTCGAGTTGTGTCTGTAGGTTAGGTGGACCAGATACTCCACAGCACTTCTAGGCGATAATCTGAGCCAGGAGTCTCCGAGAGACTTTCGTTACACATCCAGATGTTCTGCCTTGATGCTGGACTAGCTCACTTTCTAGGAATCTGTTCTGATTGCATTCTAACAAACTGAAGCATTTTCTGCACTAAACTTTCTCGGCGGCTCTAAGAGCCAGAGCCTAAACAGACAGAGAAATCTGTTCGAGTTGTGTCTGTAGGTTAGGTGGACCACCTTCTGAGAGCCAAAGCCTCAAACAGACTGAGAGAGCTGCTTCAGTTGTGTCTGTAGGTTATGTGGACCACCTAAGAGCCAGAGCCTCAAACAGACAGAGAAATCTGTTCGAGTTGTGTCTGTAGGTTAGGTGGACCAGCTACTCCAAAGCACTTCTAGGCGATAATCTGAGCCAGGAATCTCCAAGAGCCTCTCGTTACACATCCAGATGTTCTACCTTGATGCTGGACTAGCTCACTTTCTAGGAATCTGTTCTGATTGCATTCTAACAAACTGAAGCATTCTCGGCACTAAACTTTCTCGGCGGCTCTGAGAGCCAGAGCCTTAAACAGACAGAGAAATCTGTTCGAGTTGTGTCTGTAGGTTAGGTGGACCACCTTCTGAGAGCCAAAGCCTCAAACAGACTGAGAGAGCTGATTCAGTTGTGTCTGTAGGTTAGGTGGACCAGCTTCTCTACAGCAATTGAGTTGCAGGCCTTGCAGCTAGCTACTTTGAGATCATCAAACGAAACTCACTTTTCTGGACTCGGTGTCGACGGATTTGCGAGCAGACTGATGATTTTCACCAGGCGATGCGGCTTCTTCGATTTCGCAGTGGCTTTTTGCGACGGTGTTTTTTTAGTTTTTATTTTAGGCTTGGCGTCCTTTTTTGCGGGTCATCATATTTTGGTTGTAGATTACAGTTTTTGGCACAATAAATTTATATATGGATGAAACTTGGAGTAAGGATTAACATTAGACCTATTAAGTATAAAAAACCGTTCTAATCTATACAATTGCAATCCTTTAGAGTTGTATAGTATGGATTATAAGTACTTTCTTTTAAACTGTATGTGTCTGGTCTCACTACGCCATGGTTTACGTGGACCACCCGCTTAGACATTATATATCCCTCTCTCCACTGTCTTACCTTCAGAACGCTTGCGGGTTTCCTATTGGCTGCGGTCGGTCCCATTGTTGGGGTGGATCTATCCTCCTAAGTGTTAACCAGCCAATTATAGAAAGGGAGGTCTGTCTGTCTGTCTGTTCCAACCCTATACTCCTGCACATGTGTTTACGTGGACCAAACAGACAGTGAGTGTTAGGCTGACTGTTAATGCGTTCTTAGTTTTACTGGGACCGCAATCAAGTCGACCTTTTGCTAGAGAGTCAGGGACCCGATCGCTAGTTAAAAGGCCCTTCTTAATTGCGTCCTCTCGATCAAATCTTTTGCATGTACATGGATGAATTGTCCTTTTCAATTAGGTAAATTGCATCTTCAACTTTGCACTTGAAAGGCTGCAGCTTAGGATCTTCTTCTTCCAAAATTGGAGGAGGATAGAACAGGATATCCCATAGTGTTTAGGATAGAATTGGCAAGCACTTAATTCATGAAGTTGCTATTTTCTTCTTGTGTAATGGTAGAGCCTCAGAAATTCGCATTTACACAGTGTGGCTATCAAGGACCACTGGGAGTTCTTGAGAAGTCATTGAAGAATACTATTTAAGCTTCACTTAAATATCTTTCTTGTCTCGGAGTCTTTATCGTTTGATCTGGTTCGCGAATTGGATTTCTTTACGTTGGTGTCTTACTCTGTGAGTCTGTGCTCAGAGTACGATACCGGAATTGCTGGAACTGAGCTAATTAAATGGAGTTTAAAGTTTACTGTATCAAATTCATTTCGCATACGAGGTTTCAGAATTTTTAATTAACCTGCGTACCTACTTGAATGTCAAAGATGTTGAACGCATATTGTTTTAAAGCCAGTGGCGGTCATAATATGATGTTAACATAGCCATTTGTTCGTAAGGTAATGATCTGTAAAAAATTCAGTTTTGCATTGAATCTATGCTTAATAACTGCTATACACAAACAGACACAAACAGACACAAACAGACACAAACAGACACAAACAGACGATTTTCGAAAAATTTTCTAAAATTTTTCGGTTTACGTGGACCAGACTCGCTCGGTTTAGGTAGACCAGGCTGGAGGTCCAGCTAAACTGAAATGCGAATAACTTTGGAAAAAACCATGCTAGACATCCCAAAATTGCTTAAGCCTTTCTTGACCCGCCTGACATTAATGTGAGATCCTCATCAACGTCTTAACCCCACCAGAGACAAAATTATTTGGTGGTCCACCTAAGTGGTCTACCTACACCGGTTGGTCCAGCTAACGAGGCTACTGAACTTCCAAAAAGTCCACGTAAACACACAGACAGTAGAACAGACAGACAGACACACAGACAGGCAGACAGACAGGCAGACAGACAGGCAGACAGACAGACAGACAGACAGACACACAGACAGGCAGACAGACAGGCAGACAGACAGACAGACAGACAGACACACAGACAGGCAGACAGACAGACAGACAGACAGACAGACAGACAGACAGACAGACAAACAGACAGACAGACAAACAGACAGACAGACAGACACACAGACAGGCAGACAGACAGGCAGACAGACAGGCAGAAAGACAGGCAGAAAGACAGGCAGACAGACAGGCAGACAGACAGGCAGAAAGACAGGCAGACAGACAGACAGACAAACAGAAAGACAGAGAGACAGACGAATGACAGACGGACAGACAATAACGTACATTTTTCTTTTGCAATTGCTAATTATGAAAGTATAGAAATTTTCTAAGAAAAAAAAGAAACAAGTACCGGCAATTATCATACAGGAGCAAATATTTATTTTTCTGTTGTATTCAGTAATGCTAGTGACTGAATTAAGAAAATGGTTTCCAAGTCAGACAAATATTAATACCGAAATGGCGGGCGCTGAAGTACAGAGGTGTGAACAAAAGATACTCTTAGACTGGGAGTCAGAGAAGCTTTTATCTGAGTTTCAGAACTCTCTAATACGAAATACTCGTAATATCAAATCTTTCCAAAATACTGAAAACTGGTTAATTTATTTATAAGATAATAACGCAAATTGTGATGCAGTTTTGCATTGTTCTGTACAGTTTTGCACACGATAATTAGTTAAAATCGACAACTTAAGAGACTACCCTTTCTACCGCTACGGGTAATTTGCTACTGAAAATTCTTTTGATTAAAAGTACATTATGGCGTGCAATACTAAGTAAAACGTTTCTATACTTTTATGAGCAATACACGTAGATGTGCTTACCCACAGGTATTGTAATATGGTTGTGGGTGGATTGGTGGAGACGCGATACTGATTGCTAGTTCTTGATCGATTATGTACTTTTAAAATATATGTTCATCAACTGGGTAGGGTAGAAGAGGTCAGGCTAGAAAATCGATAAATTTAAGAAGTTGAGGTTGGGCCAACGTTTTAGACTAGAAAATCGTTAGAAGATTGATAATTTTGAGGAGGTGGACTTGGGGCAGTGTGTTGGACTGACTAGAAAATCGATAGAAAATCGATAATTTTGAGGAGGTGGACTTGGGGCAACGTGTTAGACTAGAAAATCGATAATTTTGAGGAGGTGGAGTTGGGGCAACGTGTTGGACTAGAAAATCGATAATTTTGAGGAGGTGGAGTTGGGGCAACGTGTTGGACTGACTAGAAAATCGATAGAAAATCGATAATTTTGAGGAGGTAAAATTGGGGCACCGTGTCAGGCTAGAAAATCGATATAAAATCGATATTTTTGAAGAGGGGGAGTTGGGGCAATGTCTTAGACTAGAAAATCTATAATTTTGATTAGGTGGAATTGGGGCAACCTGTTAGACTAAAAAATCGATAACTTTGAAGAGGCGGGGCGTGGCAGAAAGGCACAGACCAGAAAAGTCGATGAAATTGATGAAGCTGGACAGTCCAAAGTGACTGGATTATGGTAAAAAACTACCGATTGCTTCTATCAAATCGATGCTCGCCGTTAGTCTGGAACTCTTCACCGCTGCTCACACCTGAAAGATCAACAGCTGATTTATGCTATCTTCGCAGCCCCCAGCAACAGTGGCTGACTGAGCAGTTACTGACGGCGAACCTGGAGGCGGGGTCCCCGGTGCTCCGTCATCTGCTGTCAGGCTGCCGCAGGACTGAGGACCGCTGGACAGGCCTCTGCTTCCGCCGCCGCTGCTGCCGCTGTAGTCCTCAAATCCTGAGCCTCCAGTGACCACCGTGATCTGCGACGCCATCGTTGTCACTGGAGCCAGAGAGGCCCGGCGACCGGCGGAACTGGCCCGGTGCATCGACAGGTGATGATGATGAGGCGCGACAACGCCGCCGCCGCCGCCGCTGCCGCTACTGATTGCTGTCACAGCCGAGCCGCCGCCGCCAGCACCGCTGCCGCTGCCTCCGCCGCTGTCGCTGTGACATTTTTCAACTGCAGTGATGAACCTCACGTGACCAGTGTGACCGTGGTTGAGGGCTGGAGACCGGGTGACAATTGGAGACTTGGAGGTGGCTCCGGTATTAATGTAGATTACAATTAACACACGATGCAAATGAAACCTGAAGTCACTGCTCTGGGAATCGAACCCTGACCCTATCTGTGACGGAATAGCACACACCTGGAATGAGACTGAACCAATACCTGTGACAGGGAATAACACACACCTGGAATGAGACTGAACCAATACCTGTGACAGGGAATAACACACACCTGGAATGAGACTGAACCAATACCTGTGACAGGGAATAACACACACCTGGAATGAGACTGAACCAATACCTGTGACAGGGAATAACACATACCTGGAATGAGACTGAAGCAATACCTGTGACAGGTAATAACACACACCTGGAATGAGACTGAACCAATACCTGTAACAGGTAATAACACATACCTGGAATGAAACTGAACCAATACCTGTGACAGGGAATAACACACACCTGGAATGAGACTGAACCTATACCTGTGACAGGGAATAACACACACCTGGAATGAGACTGAACCAATACCTGTGACAGGGAATAACACACACCTGGAATGAGACTGAACCTATACCTGTGACAGGGAATAACACACACCTGGAATGAGACTGAACCAATACCTGTGACAGGGAATAACACACACCTGGAATGAAACTGAACCAATACCTGTGACAGGGAATAACACACACCTGGAATGAGACTGAACCAATACCTGTGACCGGGAATAACACAGGCTGTATAACACTGACAATGTCTGCACTTGCTATTACGAAAAGTTGTATTCACTTTAATAATACTACTATAAATAGCATATTAAAGAATTGATTTTATGGCAAACATTTACCAATAGCTCTGGGGGGTTTAAGCGACCCCGGTCCTGTAGTTGACGTCACTTTGAGCACCGGAATGACCACAATGACCCCGGCGCTGGTGCCGACCCACAGCAGATCTTTGCAGACAATCATGCAGGTGACGCGAAGGCAGGCGGTTTTGTGCTGCCGAACAATATCGTCACAGGCTGTGGCAGGGTTATTGCGGGCATTCGCAGGTTAAAGGTGTGAAGGCTCAATTAATTTCGAATGAAAAAAAGCTTAGGCTTCCACTTAGCCTTGCGTGCTATTATATATTGTGATTGATCGATATTAAATACGATGTACATAATGCTAGAAGGGCCAAAGAGGCCATAGGAGACAGGTGATGGGAGGTCATGGAAGATGGGTCAGAGATGGTCATGGAAGATGGGTCAGAGATGGTCATGGAAGATGGGTCAGAGATGGTCATGGAAGATGGGTCAGAGATGGTCATGGAAGATGGGTCAGAGATGGTCATGGAAGATGGGTCAGAGATGGTCATGGAAGATGGTTCAGAGATGGTCATGGAAGATGTGTCATTGGAGGCCATGAAAGATGTGTCATAGGAGGTCATGGAAAATCTGTCGGAGGAGGTCGTGGAAGATGTGTCGGAGAAGGTCGTGGAAGATGTGTCAAAGGAGGTCACAATTGACTATCACAGTTGGGTGGTCATAAGGAACGTGTCAGGTCGGGAATAAAGACACACCGCTCAGCTTCAAGTTGACAGCTGCTGACAAGTCCATTTCCAGCAGAAACTCGGCTGACAGGGCGTGATAGAGAAATATTTTAGTGGAGTTCTCCAGTGCGATCCACACCGCGTAGCCGGAGCACACCATGTCCTGCACACTGCGCCTGCCACTCTGGTGGCCAACCGTGAAGTTCGACTCGCAGCACTCGGCCACGGGGTTCAACACCGTGATGTCCTTGAGCGAGCCGCACCAGATTTTGCCTGCCACCGCCAGGGCCCGTTTCAGTGGGCGATGCTCGCGAACCAGGATGTAATGCGGATTATCCAAGTCCCACAAGCCGTCTGGGGAAGCAGAGAGGTGCGGGTTGGACAATTTTTTTGTTTTGACGGATTGAAGTGTGTGTCGCCTCCGCGTCTCCTCTTCTCCTGATTCACTGTCTCCACTCCCTCCATCCTAAATCTCTTTACATCATTCCCCCCTCTCCCTCATTCCCCTCTCCCTCATTCCCCTCTCCCTCATTCCCCTCTCCCTCATTCCCTCTCCCTCATTCCCCTCTCCCTCATTCCCCTCTCCCTCATTCCCCTCTCCCTCATTCCCCTCTCCCCCATTCCCCTCTCCCTCATTCCCTCTCCCTTATTCCTTTCTCCCTCATTCCCTCTCCCTCATTCCCTCTCCCTCATTCCCCTCTCCCTCATTCCCCTCTCCCTCATTCCCCTCTCCCTCATTCCCCTCTCCCTCATTCCCCTCTCCCTCATTCCCCTCTCCCTCATTCCCCTCTCCCTCATTCCCCTCTCCCTCATTCCCCTCTCCCTCATTCCCCTCTCCCTCATTCCCCTCTCCCTCATTCCCCTCTCCCTCATTCCCCTCTCCCTCATTCCCCTCTCCCTCATTCCCCTCTCCATCATTCCCCTCTCCCTCATTCCCCTCTCCCTCATTCCCCTCTCCCTCATTCCCTCTCCCTCATTCCCCTCTCCCTCATTCCCCTCTCCCTCATTCCCCTCTCCCTCATTCCCCTCTCCCTCATTCCCCTCTCCCTCATTCCCCTCTCCCTCATTCCCCTCTCCCTCATTCACCCTCTCCCTCATTCCCCTCTCCCTCATTCACCCTCTCCCTCATTCCCCTCTCGCTCATTCACCCTCTCCCTCATTCACCCTCTCCCTCATTCCCCTCTCCCTCATTCCCCTCTCTCTCATTCACCCTCTCCCTCATTCCCTCTCCCTCATTCCTCTCTCCCTCATTCCCTCTCCCTCATTCCCCTCTCCCTCATTTCCCTCTCCCTCATTCACCTCTCCCTCATTCCCCTCTCCCTCTCTCTCTCTCTCTATCTATTCTATCCATGTCTTCACCCATCATCTGCCTTCTTATCTCCAAAATCTCTTTGCCAACTAAGCACACATTGGGCCACAAAGCAGCCTCTCAGTCTTCTCCATCAAGTCCAACAGTGCAGAGAGAGAGAGAGTGCATGGCTCACCGATTCTCCTTTTGAACACAGCCATCTCTCCGTTGTTCATGCAGGCGTACACCCGACCGTCCAGGTGCAAAATGCAGCTGACCCCGGATTTCAGCTTCAGCCGCTGTCTCTGCCTGCCCAACAGTTTAGCTGTTGAGGCGTCGTCTTCAACTGTCGCCGACGAGTTGCAGTACACGTACACCCAGCCGTCCTCGCAGCCGAGCCACACGGTGGCCTGGTAGGGGTCGGTCAGCCTTCGACCGCCGCCGCCACCGCCTCCGCCGCTACCAACGCTGGACTTCCCACCCAACGATGCGTCGTCGCTGCAGCTTCTTGTCTCGTCGTTAGCGACGGAGTCGAGCGACACCGACGGTTGACCAGCCACCTCGTTTTCTTCTTCTTCTTCATCGTCATCGTCGTCGTCGTCTTCATCTTCGTCGGAGTTCGCCGAGCTGTCCTCGTCGTCCGCCCCGGCAGCGAGGCTGTCCCGGCTGCCCTCGTTGGCGTCTTTTGCGTTGCTATTGCTGTTGTTATTGCTTCTGGTGCTGCTTCCGCTGCCGTTGTTCCGATCGGCTGCTTCGTTGTCCTCGTCGCTGATAGATGACTCGTCGCGTTCTCGCGTAGACGTCGATGGAGCCGCTGCATCGTTGCCTCCGCCGGCACCGAAACCACCGCCGCCACCGGAACCACCGCCGCCACCGGAACCACCGCCGCCACCGGAACCACCGCCGCCACCGGAACCACCGCCGCCACCGGAACCACCGCCGCCACCGGAACCACCGCCGCCACCGGAACCACCGCCGCCACCGGAACCACCGCCGGCACCGAAACCACCGCCGCCACCAGCGACGTCTGCTACGACGGATTCCGGAAGCTTTTCACTCGGGGCTTCGTGCAACGTCTCGGCCAGGGTGTGGCGCGAGCGACGGCGGTCGCTGCCTTGTCTGGATAGGGGCGGGAGAAAAAAGCATTGAGTTGCTGATTTGTTGCGGAAATTGAAGATGTCCCTCTGACTCTCAGAATAGCTTGGCGGTCCCTTTGATGCCTAGGGAAGAGTTTGGCGGTCCCTTTGATTTTTGTCGGTCCCTTTAATGACTTGAGAAGACTACGACGTCTTTTACAGATAGGAAGCGTACAAAAATTAAAAAAAACCTGCAAGCAAGTTAAGCAGAAATAACTTTGGTTAGTACGCAGCAGAACTGGCATTCGTCAAGCCTTAAGGTAAGAAAGGAAGCAAAATTAAACTATAATCTCTGGTTAACCCAGCTGCAATATGATGTGGAAGCTGCCCTCACAGGGTAGATGAACTTTTTTATTAACAACCCGCAGCTCTCACCGTCGCAGAAGTCCGGCAAAGCCTGGCACGGAGCAGATACAGTTCACCTTGGAGGTGCAGGCCGGCAGCGGCGCGCTGGCCATCAAGTTTGGCTGCGGCTGCAGGCAGATCAGCGCCAGGCTGCTGCTGCAGCCGTCCGAGGCGCCAATCCAGACGTCCCTGGAGTTGCAATCGCTGTAGCCGTCGGCTGGAGTGGCACACGTAAACTGCGCGAACGAGGGTGTGGGTTTTTGATTAAAAATGGCTTTAATTTTGCGTATGTTTCTACTTACAGTAGCTAAAATAGAAAAGTCCCTAATTTTAATTAAAGCTAATTCATTCAGTTCAAGGTTGATTCACAATTTTATCAAACTAGCAAGGACCGGTGTTAGGCTAATTGCAACCTCCGTGCTTTTGCAGTCTCCGGCCAAAGATGGCAAGACAAAAGAGCGTCGGACTCACTACTGAAAGGTCGGGGGTTCGATTCCCGGTAACACTGGAACAATTTGTATCCTTGAGCAAGACACTTAACTCTGCATTGCTTCAGTTTACCCAGCTGTAAAATGGGTGCCAGCATTAGCTGGGGTAACTGAGGGTGTGTGTGGCGACCCCCAGTCCTTGGACTGAACAGTCGTACGCAGCCTTCAGATGCGCCGGGCAATAGCTGCGGTTGAGCTGTCGGTTGCACATCTGCCCATTAGGGCAGGTGTAATCAATTATTATTATTATTATTATCTAGTTAATTAGTTAATCTTTTACAAAAGAAATTTACTTGGCAAGTTAGTCCGTTATAAACGACTATTATACTCTTAAAATAGAAACTTTGTGAATAAGCATCACTTGATTTTCTTAGAAATGACATAAAGCCGGTAAGGAACTTGTACTTGTCGTATCGCCAGTGCATTCAATATGCCCTGGTGAAATCAAATGAATTTGTCTATGGTGAAACCTCATTCAGGACAGGCTTCGGTTGTCCACATGTAGTTGCTTTAGAGATTCAGCAGATGTGTGCCATTGTAAAGCTGAAACGTGCATCGATACATAGGCTCGTGTATGGCTGTAGGAGGGACCCCGGGCTGTTGCGGTGTTTACAACATCAGCACCAGCTGCTGACGAAGGCATTAGATGCATTACCAAAGGAGAGCCATAAAGCCTACAGACTATCATGAGAGATTTGCTAACAGAATTACAACCGTTTTAAGGAGAATTACACGCTTTGATCGGTGGTACAGTTCTCTGTGACAGAAACTTTAGGTTGGCAGGCTGACGGACAAGCAGACAGACAGACAGACAGACAGACAGACAGACAGACAGACAGACAGACAGACAGACAGACAGACAGACAGACAGACAGACAGACAGACAGACAGACAGACAGACAGACAGACAGACAGACAGACAGACAGACAGACAGACAGACAGACAGACAGACAGATAGACAGACAAACAGACCACTGGATCGCGGCGTACAAAGGAATGCCCGAGTCCTGGAAGTCCCTTGCGGGCGCCATCAATTTCCAGCGGATGGAATCTGGGTCGGCAGCCCCCTCCCGCTCCTGACCCACCAACCCAGCAGCCATCAATATTCTTCATTTTGCCAGCTTGTAATATTCCGGCAAAGATGCAGTGCGCACTGGAGGGCCAGTCAAAGGCTGCACTGGTCGCGTGGCCGGCCTTGGACTAAGCCAGACGAAGGCCTCCATTGTGGAACATTAACGCTTCTGCTTTCTTGTCCAGGAGAAGGCTTGGGTTGGATTTCGAGAAGATTCGAAATCCGCACCGCGGAATTGCGCACCCCCCCCCTCCCCCACATCCCGCTTTGGCAGCTGGGGCCTCGGGAATCGAGTTTTTCCTCGTCTTACTGCGCCCATGCTGAAGCACTGCTGGATTGAATCTCGGCATCTTCCGTGTCCGTCAAAGGCCAGTAATCTGGTTCCAGCCTTTTCCACTCCTGCCCTCCTCTTCCCTCACCTTGTCGGTCGCAGCTTTTTTCCTGGATTCTTGTTCTCTCTGTCGGCGCAGCGCAATTGTATTGCTTGGTCTGTCTGGCTGCAGCAGGAGCTGATGGCGAACATTCCTTGTTACAGCAGTGCATACAATATATAGGGCAGCTGACTGTTGCACTGCTACATTTAGTTAAGATTTTGTGTCACTTGACAGACAGGCCAGACTATTATGCCGCTTAGGTATGCTGGAATGCGCGGCTTCTTTTGCTGTTAACAATTTTTCTGAATTGATGATTTTATTGTTTATATTTGCAGTTTTTTGTCTAATTCCCGCCCTACTGAACAAACATATTAAAATGCTTTGATCAAAGCACTTACTGGACGACTTTACACTTTCTTCAATTTTGCACGCATCAGCCCGAGGTGTTAGTTAGCATGCGTGAAATAGGTTTTAATAGTTCGCTGAGAATGTATATGGTAAAACCTCGCTTGGTTCAATCCTGTCAATTAGTTTAACAGACCACTGAGAATGTTTATGGTAAAAACTCACTTGTTTCAATGCTGTCAGTTGGTTTAACGCACCACTGAGAATGTCTATGGTAAAACCTCACTTGGTTCAATGCTTTCAGTTGGTTTAACGCACCACTGAGAATGTCTATGGTAAAACTTCACTTTGTTCAATGCTGGCCCTCCCACCTGTCCTTTCTTTGGCATAGGAGAGGAGACTGCGGAGCATCACGTCACCTTCTGCCCTTACTTCAACAAGGCGCGGCACAAATACCTCGGCCACCCCCAGCGGATGGACGAGCTGACCACCCGGACAATATCCGTGACCTGCGCGCCTTCGTCCGGGACTCCGGCCGGATGAGGGTCGCCGATGCCTCCACTGCGAACCTGCCGACTACTGGCGGGGACTGGGCGCACCCCCAGGGTTAATCCTTGTGCTCTTTTACCTTGGGGTTGCGATAGGGGCCTCGCGGCCTACTCGCGGCGCCTGCGCCCCCCGTCAGTAGTAAGTAAGTAAGTTGTTCAATGCTGTCAGTTGGTTTAACGCACCACTGAGAATGTCTATGGTAAAACCTCACTTAATTCAATGCTTTCAGTTGGTTTAACGCCTTACTGTGAGTGTCTATGGTAAAAATAGAAAGAATCTGTACTTATTTATTAATAACACCATACTGTGCTATAGTATTATACGTATGCATATATTATGCCCTGGCTTGCCAGCACGACTAGCTTTAACAGATTGGCGGGAATCCATTCGAGTCAGAATAAATTTGTTTTTATTGTATCACTTTTATGAGCCTCCACATAAAAGTGAAAAACCACGGGGCGAAAACGAGCTGTGCAAACTGTTTTTTTCCGATGCCAGCATGAAATTCTTCCATTTGATTCGCTGCAGTTTTGCTGTTCCTGTGCAGGGAAAAATCGTCTGTTTTTACGACACCCACCCGACTTCGCGGGGGACTGAATGAAGGCGTGAAGATTTCGCTACGAAAGTTGACTGGTTCGCCAACTTTCCGGGAAAATGTAGCAAAAAATCTACAATGCCTGACACACTCTGATCATATTTTCTGACATGCATGCAGCAATAGTGAAATTATCTGACAATTTTTAAAATGGTGTCTGAAATGGTTTCATGAGTATTCGAAAGAATTATGAAGGTTATTCTGACAACTGTATCGGACATGAGTTCTGACACTATATCTGACTTGAATTATGACACTATATCTGACTTGAATTATGACACTATATCTGACTTGAATTATGACACTGTATCTGACTTGAATTCTGACACTATATCTGACTTGAATTCTGACACTATATCTGACTTGAATTCTGACACTATATCTGACTTGAATTCTGACACTATATCTGACTTGAATTCTGACACTGTATCTGACTTGAACTCTGACACTATATCTGACTTGAATTCTGACACTATATCTGACTTGAATTCTGACACTATATCTGACTTGAATTATGACACTATATCTGACTTGAATTATGACACTATATCTGACTTGAATTCTGACACTATATCTGACTTGAATTCTGACACTATATCTGACTTGAATTCTGACACTATATCTGACTTGAATTCTGACACTATATCTGACTTGAATTCTGACACTATATCTGACTTGAATTATGACACTATATCTGACTTGAATTCTGACACTATATCTGACTTGAATTATGACACTATATCTGACTTGAATTCTGACACTATATCTGACTTGAATTCTGACACTATCTGACTTGAATTATGACACTATATCTGACTTGAATTCTGACACTATCTGACTTGAATTATGACACTATATCTGACTTGAATTCTGACACTATCTGACTTGAATTATGACACTATATCTGACTTGAATTCTGACACTGTATCTGACTTGAATTAAGACACTATATCTGACTTGAATTCTGACACTGTATCTGACTTGAATTATGGCACTATATCTGACTTGAATTCTGACACTATATCTGACTTGAATTCTGACACTATCTGACTTGAATTATGACACTATATCTGACTTGAATTCTGACACTATATCTGACTTGAATTCTGACACTATATCTGACTTGAATTCTGACACTATATCTGACTTGAATTCTGACACTGTATCTGACTTGAATTATGGCACTATATCTGACTTGAATTCTGACACTATATCTGACTTGAATTCTGACACTATATCTGACTTGAATTATGACACTGTATCTGACTTGAATTATGACACTATATCTGTCATAAATTCTGAAAACTATATCTGACATGAACTCTGACAACTATATCTGACACTAGCTCCGCATAGATCTGACCAAAAGAAGGTTTCGAAGACTCACTTGCATCCCAGGCCGCGGCTTGGGCAGTTGAAGCGACTGCACAAAGTCCGGAGTCTGGGCACTTTTGTACATGAGTTTCATCTTGGCGTCTAAAAAACTGTTCTCCCACTGACTGCGCTTATCGACGGAGGGGAAGTTCAAAGTGTAACTGGCGATGCCTTCGGGACTTGTAGTCAGCAGGTCAAGGCGGTTCTTGGCTCCTCCGGTGCCGCCGCTGCCACTGCCGCCGCCGCCCGACCCAACGGATGATGCCGCGGAGAGTTCCTGCAGCTCCTGACGACGGGTGTCCTCGAGCTGACGGTTCAGCGTGCCGAGCACCTCCTTCATGGTGGCGTCCAGGTTCTTTGGGAGTGCGGTGAGAGATGCTCGTTGAAGATTGTAGCCTATTTCTGAGCTTGCGATTGTTTCAGATCTACCGCCAACTTTTACCATCTACTGCCTACTTCTATCATCTACTGACTACTTTTATCATCTACTGACTACTTCTATCATCTACTGACTACTCCTATCATCTACTGCCTACTTCTATCATCTACTGACTACTCCTATCATCTACTGACTACTTCTATTATCTACTGCCTACTTCTATCATCTACTGACTACTCCTATCATCTACTGACTACTCCTATCATCTACTGACTACTTCTATCATCTTCTGACTACTCCTATCATCTACTGACTACTTCTATCATCTTCTGACTACTCCTATCATCTACTGACTACTTCTATCATCTACTGACTACTGACTACTCCTATCATCTACTGCTTCTTCTATCTTCTAATGTCTACTACTCACTCTGCTGTCTACTTTTATCATCAACAACCTACTTCTAACATCTAATGTCTACTTGCACTATCCACTTCCAGCAGTTGCTGTCTACTTCTGGATCCTTCTGTGTTTCTCATTCGGTCGAGCTCGCATCCTCACCAACTGCTTGCAGTGCAGCTTGGATCCCAGATCCAGCATCTCCAGCAGGATGCTGCGGTCCTCCTCGAGTCTCTCCAAATCTTCCTGTGATTTTCTGGCCGCCTGACGCTGCTTGCCGCGGCTGATCTCGATGGACTCGAGGCCCAGCCTGAGCCACACCTTGTACTTGTAGTTGGAGTCCAGGTAGTCCTGACCGCCCGAGGCTTGCCTACAAAAGTTTAACGAAATAAATGAGAAGCAAAACTAATAAATTATTTTTACGTGAAATTTAAAGTTTGCGTTCTGCGTCTCTGCGATCAAGATGGTCAGTTTAGGCGCTAGATTGTCAGTTTAGGCGCTAGATTGTCAGTTTAGGCGCTAGATTGTCAGTTTAGGCGCCAGATGGTCAGTTTAGGCGCTAGATTGTCAGTTTAGGCGCCAGATGGTCAGTTTAGGCGCTAGATGGTCAGTTTAGGGGGTAGATTGTCAGTTTAGGCGCCAAATGGTCAGTTTAGGCGCTAGGTGGTCAGTTTAGGGGGTAGATTGTCAGTTTAGGCGCCAAATGGTCAGTTTAGGCGCTAGGTGGTCAGTTAGGAGGTAGATTGTCAGTTTAGGCGCTAGATTGTCAGTTTAGGAAGTAGATGGTCAGTTTAGAGGGTAGATTGTCAGTTTAGGCGCCAGATGGTCAGTTTAGGCGCTAGATGGTCAGTTTAGGCGCTAGATTGTCAGTTTAGGCGCCAGATGGTCAGTTTAGAGGGTAGATTGTCGGTTTAGGCGCCAGATGGTCAGTTTAGGCGCCAGATGGTCAGTTTAGGCGCTAGATGGTCAGTTTAGGGGGTAGATTGTCAGTTTAGGCGCCAAATGGTCAGTTTAGGCGCTAGGTGGTCAGTTTAGGGGGTAGATTGTCAGTTTAGGCGCTAGATTGTCAGTTTAGAGGGTAGATTGTCAGTTTTGGGGGTAGATTGTCAGTTTAGGCGCCAGATGGTCAGTTTAGGCGCTAGATGGTCAGTTTAGGCGCCAGATCGTCAGTTTAGCTGCCTGACCATCAGCTTAGGTTTTTAAGGATAAGATTAACGCCAGATTTGGCGGTTTAGTGCCGTCTGTGTCATTAGATCAGCATGTACTTCAAATACTCGATGCAAAACAAATCGCAATCAACTCACAGTCTGATGACAGCCCGCCTGACTGTCTGAGGCCCCACTCGCTTCTTCATGCCGGCGAACACGAGCTGGTCGGAGAACAGAAACAGGCAGACCGTCTCCTTGCGTCCGTCGATTTGAACCGCGTCGTGTCGCAGGTACTCGCGGCGAGGCGAGGCCAGCTGTTTGAGGCGTTTTATGCGTGCACTTGTTGCAACAGTTTGCTTTCTTGTTATAAGTGTGCCAAATGCCACCCATGAACGGCTGAAGTGCTACTCGCGATTTTCTGAGAAACCTCCCAACACAAAATTTTCTGGGAGGTTGTTGTGCGATTCACACCCATGAGGGTCAGTCAATTCGTGGCACGGTCGCTTTAGTGAGCATGTGTATGAGTGTATGATGTGTATGTGTATGATGTGTATGAGTGTATGATGTGTATGTGTATGATTGGCGCGCTTGCATGTGCTCAGGTGTCAGCGGAACGGGCAGGATTGTCTCAAAGCTCATTGTGGACAATGTCATCGAAGGCGTTACGCCAGTGTATTTTTAACTCATACATACCTAATTACATCAGCCAAGACCAACAGGCACTCTAGAAACCATAGTGTGCACCTAAGATCATCATAAAATCGCCATAAAATCGCCATCGAGATTCACTTCAACAAATGGGCCAAAAGCTCCCAGTAAGCCCGCAGGACTCACATCGGTGAGCAGCAGCAGATTCTCCAGCAATCGCATGCTCTCCATAGCGCCTTCCGAATGTTGCGACTCTTTCAATGAGTTGATTTTAAGCGCGAGTTCGTGTACAACAGCTTCGGCCTGTTTGAGCTGCTCGCTGTCCGGATGAGTTGACGGAGTGTGCTCGATCAGTCTCTGTCAAGGTAGCAAAGTGATCGTGAATACAAGACATTCTGTCAATAGGACATCTAGAACTATGACTAATAAGATGACGCTATAGCAGATTTGTTGTTAAGGCATTAGCAAGAAATCCAAATTGATGCGATGTAGAAGCCGCATTCTTAGGCCTATTTCAATGAAACTAACTCTCTAAAACTTATCCAATTTTGGACATGTCAGAATAACATTAATCAAATTTGAAGGGCTTCTACCAGCTAGCTCAATTTTCAGAAGCCTTTTTTGGATGGAAACTATTTTTAGTGGTTGTAATTCGAGGACTGACCGTCTTCAATTCAATGCTAGATTTTTGCTAGACAAGAGAAAATCAAACTCCCTTACCCGTAGCAGCAGTTCGTATCTCGGGACTCGCTGGACCGGTTTGATAATCAGCGATTTTAGTGGCAGTCGGCGCTTGTTTTCCCGCTGGATTTGCTGCAAAAATTTTCCGGCACAGAGGGCATAAAGCCAGTTGTCAGTTGTTATTTACTGCGCCAAACGGCTACGCAAACAATTAACCAATAACCAAAGAAACCTGCCCTTCTAAACAGACAAAAAGCAACCAAGGAAAGGTCAATACAGAATCGAACCAACGAACTGACTCTTCACAGCAACCAACCGATCATCAACCAATTAATCAACCAATCAACCAACCAACCGATCAACAATCAACTAACAACGACCAACAACAAACCAACCAACCAATTAACAGCCAGCCATTAAAGATAGCCGACCGAACATTAAAGTAGTAAAGCAAGCCAACAACCCTATTGAACAAGCATGAATGTGAACAAAACACGGCATACACAAATTAAACAAATCAAAGTAAATTTACACAAACAAGACAACTAAATGATGGACAGGACTTATACCTCAACAAATCGTTGAAACGACGACTTCTGCTGAAATGCGGTCTCCAGCGCTTTCTCGGAACGGTTGAAATTTTCAATGTAGGCGCAGTAGCACTCGGTAATGCTCTCTTTTCGGAACTGAAATCGTTGGGGGGATATTCATTTCGTTGGGATAATTCAAACTTCATGCAACAGTGCAAAGTTTTAACCACTTGACAGCATTTCGACGAAATGGAACGAAAAAAAGAGAATTTTTTTTCAAGTTAGTACCACGTATCATTGAAAAAATTAAACAAGATTTTTGTGGACTTCTGGACTAATATAATAGTAGTAGTATCATATATTAGTAGACCTTGCAGTCGAGCCGAGCAACTCAGCTGTAAGCGTGTCTGAACCTCGCATCACGACCCCTGTTCGATTCTGTTCTCGGCCTTCTTTGGGGCTTGTGCACAAAACGTTGACCAGGAGGTTGCCCTACGATTTACACCAACCCCCAAGGCACAGAGTGTACATACCTGACGATTAGAAAGTTAGGGCCGCTCTACACCTTGTTTGGGTGCGTGTATGAGTGCGTGCCTATGAGCGCGTGTATGAGTGCGTGCCTATGAGCGCGTGGATGACACAATTGGCGCGCTTGTATGTGCACAGGAGTCAGCGGAATGGTCAGTGCTGCTTCAACGCTGGTTGGTTGCGGGATGATGTGGCCGAAGGCATTACTTCAGGGTACCCAAAACCCTCTTGCGATTGCGTGCGAAGGCCAGCGTGGAGACAAGCAGTGTTACGTGTTCCCGTGAACCCTGAGCACACTAACGCACCCGTGTCCATACATGCGCAGACACACGCTCTCACAAGGTGTACAGCAGTCATGCCTCTCTCATTATTAATCCATCTCTATGCCATTGTGGTTTGGCTCTCAAGGATGCGAAACGCACAACAAGCCTCCTCAAGACCAGTAATTTTGTGCACCGAGCCCTAATTGGATGTAACCGTGAACACACAATAAAAAAATTGTACAGCACGCACTCTGGCGAGAGATTCGGACGCATTAACCTCTCTGTTACAGACCCACTGACTACTAGTTTGTCAATTTCTACTTTCTGCACTCTATACGTGCAAGACAACAAGGACACGTGCACTCACCATTGCAGAGATCTGGTCACCTATAGCAGTCTCATCGGTCCAATTGGTCCACGAGCTCTCAAGCATGTTGAGAAATATCGAATGATGCGCGTACATCTCCGGTACGCGGTAGAAGATTTCGTCAACAACGTTCGAATCGAGGACGCCGGTTACTTTCAAGGGGATGATGTACTTCTGGATTGATCAAATAATGGCAGTTAGCTTTTGTTCCGTCATCCTTTGAATTGCACAAGGACTACTCCAGTAACATATATATAGGACGCTACACTCGAAATCTGTGGTAAATGTTTTGAAGGCAACTTTTTGCCGAAAAAATACACTACAGAGATGGGAGGTTTTAATTTTTTCAGAACAAAAATTGTTATTGCTTTTGATAGGAGGCAGCTCCAGTGTTTATCTTTTGATTTGTTGTGCCTTTCTTATTGCTCTATCGATATTCATAAAGCTTTTCGTTCAGAAATAGTTTTAAAGGCAGGTTTCACCGGAAAAATACACTACAGAGATTGGAAATTCCACGATTTTCAACACTAAAACAGTGATTGAGTCTCTTAACAGTGTCAGAGAAAGTCTTTTTGTGCCTCACATGCTGCTCTAACGACGCATTAATCGATTTTTCATGTTAAATTGATCTTGTCATTATTTTAAACGTTTTTTTCAAGTGACAGACACAATTAAACCTGCCTTTAAAACTATTTCTGAACGAAAATCTTTATGAATATCGATAAAGCAATAAGAAAGGCACAACATATCGAAAGATAAACACTGGATCTGCCTCCTATCAAAAGCAATAACAGTTTTTGTATTGAAAAAATTAAAACTTTCTATCTCTGTAGTGTATTTTCCGGCGAAAAGTTGCCTTCAAAACATTTACCGTAGATTTCGAGTTTTGCGTTCTTCTACTTTAGTTGTCCTTGGAATTGCATTGAGTAGCTGTCAAAATTAAGAATTCACTTACCTCTACAAGAGTCTGCAACGATTCAACGTATTCCTTCTCTACGTCGACCAGTTCCATCACGATGTGAAATCGTTTGTCCTGCGAATTACATAGGTTAAATGAACCATTAGGGTTAGAATGGGTGCTACTAATTTGTCAGAATGCAGTGTGACGCTAATTTGATAAGAAGGAATGATGTCATTAGCGTCCATGTAAGCCCATACGACCTTTTAGTCGAGAAAGCTCTTCAAAGTTATAAAGCTTGTTAAACAGGCTTTAAAAGTCATCCATTCGGCATTAATTATTTCGTTTTTGCTCTATGCACATTCAGTTAGTTTGTAAGACATCCGCTGCACTCGTACTACCTCAGACAAACAAAATGCTTTAAAGACGGTTCGATCCACTATAAGAGTGACATCCGGGTAGTTTAGTCTAATTCAGCTTTTAATCTCTCTTCTATAGCTCGTCGACTTCGGATTGAAAGGCTGGTGTCCTAACGACGACTTTCTCTCCTGATCGTTTCTCGTATATACATTATATAGATTTTTGTTTTTCATTAGCGTATTTGCCGCTCTTCCTATACAAGTCTGCGGTGCGAGCGGAACTAAACAGAGAAAGCTGTCCGCCGCCCAAGCTTAGGCCTTGTTAATGGAACAGAAGGCCTATCCAGTGTGATAAGAAACGGATTTCGGCTCTCGATGATTGACAGCTATGCCTTCATAGTTTTCTAGGAATTGCTAGGCATGCGGATATCACTGGCTGTGGGGCGAGTGGCTGGAAGTGTAAGCTTCGTCTTTGGGGTGGGCTTCTAAAAAATAGCTGCGCCGATAGCCAGGTGAATTGCCCTCCACTCTACAGGTTCATTATTCGGGTAACCCAACTGATTTCTCGATCGCAAGCCTACCGTCCGTCTGTACTTCTTCGGAACTTCGAATTTGCTGGGCTTCGTTTGAAACCTACGGAACTGTGCCTCTCTCTGAAGCATACGGAACTGTCTGAAGCATACGGAACTGCGCCGCTCTCTGAAACCCACAGAACTGCGCCTCTCTCTGAAACCCACGGAACCTACGGAGTTGTGCGCCTCTTTGAAGTATACGAAACTGTGCATCTCTATGAAACCTACGTAGCTTACGGAGTTGTGCGTCTCTCTGAAGCCTATTTACGCCAGCTACAAATAGACGCCAGCTACAGAGTGTCAGCTTCAGAGGGGGTGCCAGCTACAGAGGGGGCGCTAGCTACAGAGGGGGCGCCAGCTACAGAGGGGGCCCAGCTACAGAGGGGGCGCCAGCTACAGGGTGCACCCCTACAAGGCCATTGAATTTCTCCGATGAAGAATTCTTCTCTTTTAAATCACAAAATACGAACGTAGAACCCTCAGAGTATTGTTGGCTAGTCCAGATTTCTAACTTGAGGCATCCTTGTTTATAGCAGTCTCTGACTCTATCTGCAAGCTTGCACTCTCCTTCATTCTCCCCTATCCCAAGCATACTCCCAAGAGAACTTTCGAAACGGTCGTCAAGGGTTCAATTTCACGCTCCATCCAGTCATACGGCCGGCCAACCCACTCCCCCTCCAAGTTCTACTCGGGCCTTTGCAAGCCTTAAGAGCTTTGTATCTGCATATTCGAGTTTCAACTACAACAACAAAATGCTTTTCCTTCCACTGGCTACCCACTTTTGCCGCCGGTAGGACCATGGAGGTCCGCAGTGTATACAAATCTGGAGTAGGAGCATCAAGGATGTACCTTAAGGTAACTTAAAATTTCTATGGCTGTGATAATGCAATAGATTTTTGTTAGAATCCAATCAAAACTAATTTTCAAGATGCTTTTTACAGTTTATGTAGGCTGGATTTGTCTAAAGTCATTGGGGTAGGACAACAAGATTCGAGTTTTGAATAATACTACGAGCGTAAAATCACATTCTTGCGATACCGAGTTTAAAGTTTAGCTATCCGGTTTCGACTATGAACGTTAAACAGAATAAAGTTCTGATTGTAGCGTGGTTCGAATATAGTTGACAAGCTTGACTTTCGTTTTGTCTGTTTTCCAATCTCCAGTTACGAGAGCACTGTTGCTTCACATCCAGATATTGAATCCTAGTGCTCCATAGCGCACCAGCAAGAGATATTATACGGACTTTCCGCATAGAGTAGCTTGAGTTTTGCTGAAGAAAGACGTCAATATCCCCAGAGAGAGAGAGAGAGAGAGAGAGAGAGAGAGAGAGAGAGAGAGAGAGAGAGAGAGAGAGAGAGAGAGAGAGAGAGAGAGAGAGAGAGAGAGAGAGAGAGAAAGAGAGGGGAAGAGAGGGAGAGTAGGAAGCGACCTACCGCCCAGCAGTTCCCTCAGGCCTCAGAAAAAAGTGAAACTCGATACGGAGCAAGGAATGCCCTCTCTTAGCGGTGGTCCTGATGTGTTTTTTTCATTCGGACATCCGCGGGGCACAAGGAATACCATTTAATGATAAGTCTCTGCGAAAGTTTTGCAATTATCATTGGCTTGTGTTTTTGAAGTATTTATGCTACGGTGTGGCCTTTCTTCGACGAAATCATCCTACAAACAGCGTTGAGGCAATTCTGACCCTTTTGCTGATTTCTGAGTACGAAAAAGAGCGCTGATACTGTACACAGGCAGGCACTCATACACACAGACAATGGAAGTAGCTCGTAAAAGGACGCTACAATAAATTATCTTACCCTTGGAGGCGGCGGCGGCGGAGGCGGCGGCGGCGGCGGCGGTGGCGGCGGCGGCGGAGGCGGAGGCGCTCTTTCTCCTGTCGAACTTCCCGCCTCATCGTCGCCCTGAGCATCAACCGAAGCTTCTGCTAATTCGTCATATTCAGCCGATTCCACTGCCGGCGCCAGCTGTTCGTCGCTTTCTGCCAATCGGAATTATTGTAAATCCTGGTCCATTTTGTTAATTAAGTGTGTCAAAATAGCCTCAGCTAGATTTTAGATTGCATGATTAGCGTTGGACGTGTGGACGTGTCTACATTTGCATTGCAGATTGTTTCCGTCTCAAGCTTACAAAATTCTAGCGTCTTCACGCAGGCTATTGTACTTTAAATTGATGAGACCTTCATTTTTTTCTTATTTGTTGCCTGATTCTGAAGTGACATGATGGTCCATAAAGAGGTTTACTCAACAAAGTTTACCGAATTCAAAGATTGCAGGCAAGTTGATGTGAAGAGCTCCAATCAAACTAATCTGAATTCGAGTTGCAGATGGACAAACAAAACAAAGGCACCAACATCAATTCGCTGTATGCGTGCACAGGACACTCTCACTTACCCGAACCTCCTCCACTGCCGCTGCCACCGCCGCCGACAGAATCGGAGCTGACAAGCAACGAGTGATGCGCGAACCGGCTGCGCAGCCTGGACGGCAGGGTGCTCGCCGCGCTCCGGCTGCGGTTGACGTACGGCCGGGCCAGCAACGGCGAAGCGCTGCCACGATCCGTCAAAGGGCCGGCGCCACTCGAACTGACGGTGGCCGAGGCGACCGATGATTTCGAAACATCGTCACTTAGCTGTCGATAGTGATGCTGCTGCAGCTGCTGATGCTGCTGCAGCTGCTGATGCTGCTGAAGATGTTGTTGCTGATTTTGCGAAGCCATCTGAGACTGCGATCGTTTCTGCTGTTGTTTCTGTTGCTGCTGAGCATGTTGTTGGTGACCGAACAGTTTAATTCCAGGTCGCTTGAGCTGCGAGGCCAGCATTGACGAGGCCTTTCCAACAACTCCAGCGGGCGATTGCTGCCTCTGTCCGCCCTGCGGCAGCT
Source organism: Macrostomum lignano (assembly GCA_002269645.1). NCBI lineage: Eukaryota > Metazoa > Platyhelminthes > Macrostomidae > Macrostomum > Macrostomum lignano. The sequence continues at coordinate 329,851 of NIVC01000070.1, read as the reverse complement.
CCGCTCCAACCACCGGCTTCGCGGCGCACAGCTGCTGCGGGGTCGACGTTGGCGGTGGCGAGGAAGAAAAAACGTCTCCGGAAGCGGCAGCTGCGTCTTCACCGCTGGCAACTACAGTTTCGGGCTCGATGTTCTCCTGACTGGGCCTGGCTGAGCCGGGGGTGGTGGTTGCGACACCAGAGGCTGCTAAAGTCAAACCACTACCCCCAGACGCTGGAAACTGAAAAGCTTTCGTCCGCGGCGTTCTTGGCGTTAGTCGGGCGATTTTGTTAAACTGGGCTGCAATTGAGTTCGCTGAGACGACGGGTGCCGTAGGGGGAGGAGCTAGGACTGAGACGGCGGAGGTTGATGATGAAGGTGGTTCTACAGACGGTGGAGGCATTTGAAGTTTCGGAAGGTCGCGTCCTAGCTGCTGCATTTGGTTCTGCTGCTGCGCCTGATGCTCTTGCTGACTGGCTGTATCGTCGGTGGAGGCGACAATGGCGGCTGCTCGGTTTTCTTCCTCGATGCAAAGATCATCGTGAGCGTGCTTCGGCTGCTCTGTACTAGCGGCCGGCTGTGCTTGGATGGCTGGAGGCGGTTCAACTGGCATCACAAACGGTGCCGTGGTAGTCTCAGTTTCCGTAGTCTCGGAGACTGACGTGTCCCGAGTAAGAATTTTCCTCTTGCCCGCACTATCGGTCTCGTAATTCTCCTCGGCCGTGTTGACTCTCGTGCGCACAACTTTCTCAGCCTTGATCAACTCACTCGACACGTTTTTTATGCCTCCGACGCTTTCCACAAGCTCCTGGGGCAGCTCAGCACCAGGATTCTCCATGAGCCACTGAAGCAGTTTGGGATCCAGTTGACCGTCGGGTCCGTCGCTAGTCAGTGTGTGCCTCACGGCGATGCTTCTTTCGGTTTTGCGCACAGTTGTGCTGGTCTTAATACGGCCGCGAGCAGTGGCAGCATCCTCAGCAACAGCTATTGCTCCCGCTTCGGCTTCTGCTTCTGCTTCTGAGTCTTCAGTTGCTGATACTGCCTCGGCTGAAACTGCTTCTTCTCTCTCGGATTCCGCGTTGGATTGGCTCGGGTCGATCGTAGAAGGCTGAGCCGAGTCGTCGATCAGCGCTTGGCCCTCCTCAATCAGCGAATCAGCTGGTCCGGTCTCAGCTGCGATCTGTGCTGGAGGCTGAACGCACGATGAGTAACTATCTGCTTGCTGCTCGGTCATTGGGTCCTGTAGGAAACCCCTATTGGCTACTGTGTTGAGCTGGCGATTTTGAGGCTTTCTCAACTAAGCTTAGCCGTATGGGTCTTGGAACACTTAAATAGGATGCTGGATTTAAACAAAGAGGGCCGAAGGAATTCAGACAAACCCAGGAAACTAGGTGGGCGATGCCGCTGATTCGGGAAACCGTCTGCCACAATGGGAAAGAGGTTAGGGCGCGATTCGCTGTGAGGTTAGAAAAAGGTAAGGGAAGGGAAAACGACTGGGGTAAGAAAGACGGAGATAAATGTAGAGGCCGAAATACAGGTTTTACGCAGGGAGAATTTTCAGTTTATATACTGTTTCGAATCGTGCCCTAAAATCCCCCTGTAGGCTGTCCCGGCGAGGCAAACGCTCTAACCGTTTTCTACCCCAAAACTAGCGGCGCGCATGAGAGAGGCCTCAAACTCTCTGCCCCACTTCGAACCTTCCTGACCACCTCCCGCCCCTCTTGACGTACCTGGCTTGGTACAAAGCGAACGGAGTGGGAAGGTGAACTGGCGCCATGGAGGGCTCGGTAGCTCCGTTAGCGAATTCGACGAAAGGGAAGAGACCATGCAGTTCGGACAGTAGCTAACAGACTGCGTGGGTTGATCAAGGATGCAAGCGCTGCTGCAGGTAGAGAAGCGGAGGCCAGGTTCATGCAGAGAGAGGAGGATTCGAATGTCTAAATTGTTGCCCGTGTTGGATAAGGCAGGGACTGGGGGTCAACCATGGCCTGTGTTGCATCCGCAGTCGGACAATCGCTAGCCAAGTTTCGCAATGGCGCGGCAATGGACTGCGCGGACAGCTACGTCGTATAGGGGGAAAAGTATGCTAGCGAACAAAGTATCCGGTACCTTTATACTGTGCCTCTATCTCGCGGGCAGCAGGGCAAGATGGGGCAAATGGGAGAACGTAAGTAATTTGCCGAGGTTTTGGAGGCTACCGAGAGAAGTCGTTTTTCGGCGGGTCGTTTTTTATTGACCAAACAGCTGATAAACCGGGTGTGAGACGAATTCCAGGCATGCCTCTATCGTTCTCTCCCTCTCGGTCTGCACGCCTATGAAGCTACGAGTGTATTTTATGCGAGTGTAGCATTTCTCAGACAGCTAGATGGTTAGCAACGCGTCTGAAAACTAATGGTCTCTTTACAGTAGATTCAGGTAAATATCACCTTGCTTGTCTTTCGTATGCTCGCAGTAAATCGTCATATCATGCGTCTTTTTGTGTCAACATGTACCTGGAGGTAGCGATTTTGAGTGCCGAAAAGGTTGCCACTGTACGGGTTTGTCTGCTCTATATATCTAATTTGTGTGAGTCAATATTGGAATTAAGTGATGAATGATTGGTGAGGCAAGATAGTGAGTCATGAACAATCGGGAAAGGAGTGCGCAGTGTACGCCCCTATATAAGGACCTGTTGGATCCAGCAGGTCCTGGATCTGAAGCAGGTCAACTCGGGTTTGAGGAAACGGGCTATATACGAGCGTATTTGTGGGTGGAGAGTCCTGCTGCAGGGAGCGCTGAATAGGGCGACGTACAACTGACGCTTGACCCATATGCTACTGTGTAGCACCATTTGTATTCACCGCAACCTATTTGCCTGTTTTTGTTGAAAGTTTTGGAAGAGCGAATTTAGACGTGTACCTGGTGACCTTTGGTGAGCACCGACTCCTGGTAGTTAGCCATGTTTGATTGCTCTGAAAGATACTTCGTGAAAGATAATAAGTTTTCCGAGACTTGCCTAATCCATGCAAATTACTTCGAATATATCAGTTTACTGCAGAATTCACGAATTCTGGACTGAAAACTCGAATATCTTTCCTTGCCCAGCGTGCCATATCCATTATTTACTTACACTATATGAAGTCCATGTTGTTTATTTATATCGTACGCGTATCGAGCGTTTGACACGCATTAGCTATTTATTAAATGGGCCGAACAAGGAACCTGGAAAGCATAAATATGTATGAATACTTAATAGTAACGCATGCTTGGCCACTACTGCACCGCTGCAATGCAGATTTCGTATGATTTATCCGACTAGACGCAAATCAATGCATGGGAGCCAATAGGTTTTTACTTGGTGCGTTAATTTGCTTAGTTTCCCTTGTCTGAGTTAGCTGCAAGTATTTGAAGATTATAACTGTAAGTCATTCTAAAAACATTCTCATAGTTTATACAATAATAGTCGAAAATTCGAAAATATACATGCACAATAATGAAATGCGTAGTTTACCCACTTGTATACTGTAAGTAATACTAACATATTATTATTGCATTTTCAAACGGGATTAAACTTTCAGCAAAAGACTTTAAATCATTTCTTATTTCTATCAGATTCTTTTGATGGTGTGCACCAATTTATGTTTGCAGAAAAGGCATCCATGTGCCAAAATTGTCATTGTGACGAAAATTACAACGAAACCAGAATCTTCTTCCTATAAAAAACTCTAAGCAATTCGTCATTCTGTGATAAAAATTTAATTCGTTAAAATATACGATGCTATTTCCCGCGATGCACTTTATCCACCTGTATGCATACGGAAAAAGCTTTTGTAAACGAAATTTGCAAAGATCTGCTTTTTGCACAGCGCTGAAAAATCGGAGACTCTGGGCCATAGACATTTATGGGAGAAGCCATCTTTTCCAGGCGTCCGCTATTGCCTGAGCAACGCCCATGCACCCATAGACGAATTTTGTCGATGGTCGAACTGTGGGATCGATTTGCCACTCAACTGGGAGAGACAGTGTAGAATTTTATCTCCCGCATAAGTAAAATAAGTCAATCGTAGGATGCTACTATAAGTAAGTAAGTGCACGCATGCGCACCTAAACTTTAACGATGAATCATGTTACTATTTATAGCAGCAGAATGATTCATGTTACTATTCATAGCAGCAGAATGATTCATGTTGCTAATTATAGCAGCAAAATGAATCATGTTACTATTCATGGCAGCACCATGAGTCACGTTACTATTTATAACCACGCGATGAATCATGTTACCCCTTATAGCGTAACATGTGAATCATGTTACTATTTCTGGCCTGCAAAATCGTCTATAAATACAAGAGGTCCAAAGCGGTACCGGAGCCAACTCCCGACGATAGGAGAAGCTCCGAAGAGGAAGCCTTAGGAGGACTTCCTGATCACCAAGTCAATCGAGACTCGGTCGAGTTGTTGCGGTAAGCCTTGCTCATTTGCGCCAGTTGTTATTGAGTCGACTCATTATTGTTATAGTGTTAGAGTCTGTTGAGACTCTTGAGTCCATTTGAGATTCCATTGGCAGTATTCGCCCGAAGGACTACCCTAATAGATCTTAGAGGATCTATTAGAGATTATCGGAGCATTACCTAGAGTGCATAGAGGCACTACTAGAATGAGAAGGCTAAGGAGAAACCGCTATTCGGCGCAGGGTACATATTGTTGACACGAGGCCTCTGATTGGTCCTGACTGCAGACACCGGCCGGAAATAAGTTCATCGGAAGCACAAGAAAACCAGGACCAGAGCAACTGAAGAATCAAGGCGCCTGATCTACGAGATCAGCTGAGAGATCCACAGACGAGATCTACAAACGAGAACTACTCAGGAGGCAAAGGAAGACACTGCTAATCCG